>MNCI01026689.1:394559-405718 GCA_015680685.1 Gnetum montanum
TGTTGGCACATTTTAGGCCATTTCATGGAACAAGAGTTTCAGTTTGCTTTAAAAAATATATATATATATAAAATAATGCTTGAATTTACTAAAGATTCATGTAAGTTATACGGTGATGAAAGACAGATTTTCTTTTTTTCCTTATACATCGACCAAAGAGTGCAATATTCTGGCATATTTATGCGATGCTTATTGGAGGACATTTAGAAAGGGTATAATTTAACCAATTTATGAGTTCAGAGATGGTTCGGCGGTAGTGTTCACCATGGAAACGTACATGGCTTGGTCACACAAGCATATTGATGGTAAATATCAATGAAGATAGGATCGGTCCTGATTTTCATGCAAGCCAGATTCAATTGAAACCAATGAAAAGAGATACCGATATTTAATCCTGTAGCGAAAAGAGGCTTTGTTACCACAATAAATAATCTTAGGAATAGAGGTGCATCTATCAGACAAATGTGATAATCCTGGTGGCATAGTTCAGGCATTGGGATTGCTAAATGTTTTCTGGAAGCTGGAAAGACGATATGCTTATTCTGAAAGCAGCATTGTGGTTTTTTATGAATGGGCATATGGTAACCAAAAGTGAAATTATTGCTACGGATATTCATGATAATCACAAAGCTATGCTTGTCGGTGAGAAAACAAAAATGTTAAGAGCTGCCAAAATAACCTCACATTTCGCTTGGGAATTTCATCAAATGCATGCCACACAAAGTTTAGTTTCTCCATTTTAACATACTAATAAACGATGAGTCTGTAACCATAACATTTTTGTACCCTAATTTCATGGCTAGGGCATGTAATAGCAAGCGGTTTAATAGGTTTTAAAAAGTAACAGGCCAAAGGATTGCAACAAAGTCTGATAAGTGAAACAGGGCTGAAACCCAGGCGGTGAACATAACACCCGTTCATGAATGTGCAAGCAGGCTTCAAGAAAAGGCATCATTGGCTGTTACATTGTGCAGCAGTATGTGGTGGCAACTATGTTGCAGATAATGATGCATGGTGGCAACATCACAGATGCCACAAACATCACCACGCTTGCCACGTTGTTGGCATTCTGATGCCCCAAGTGCCACATTGGCAGCCATGACTGTGTGGACCAGCAGTGCAGGAAAGTAAGCCAAAGGTCTAGTTTGGCTCCTCTACAGTGCCGAATTTAAATTTCTATTTCCAACAAATTTTACATGGGTGCAACTGCAGATAAATTATAAATTTACACAGATTAGCTACCACCAACGTCTACACCAAGGTGGATATTATATTATCTTTCTACCATCACCTTGTTCATAAAATTACTAGGGCTTCAATAGTATTCAAAACTTAAAAATTCTAAACNTACTTTGGGTCCTGGGAAGAGCATTGTAAAGGAGATATTGTGAAAGATTGCTTGTAAGATGACTTGCTAAAGAAAATATTTCAGCCTCTTTGTCATAGTCCTATGAGTTATGCTTTTTGTTTTTTTTATTTTCTTTAAATTGTTTAGCTAATGGTTTAGATAGTATCATCCTTGGCAAATAATTTTGGGATTTTTAGATTGCTCTTATTGTTCTTGTTGCCCAATAGAAATTTTTGTTAAAATTTTGCCATAGAAGCGCTTGTGTTTAAAAGCCTTAAGAGTATTTTAGTAGTAAATTTTATTATTGTGCAACGTATAAGAACTACTATTAAGATTGTTGTAAGAGAGCCTCTGCTTGTATTCATGCCGTTGAATGATTCAATAATCAAGATGGTTCGGAAAATATTTGGTATTTTGATGGGACCAGAATAGCTTTATTTTATCTTTAAAGTGAATCTTCGTGGTATTTCAATCAGAAATTGTCAAGTCTTTTGAAGGTTCTATCGAATGCAATTGTTGACATCCATTATCTAGCCAAAATGGAGTCTCATACGTGATAGTTTACGCAACAATTTTTTGGTAGCATAGTAGGATTGTCTTGAAGAAATTGCTTATTTGAGCCTTGGAAGTTTGAACAATTCGTACTTATTGAATTTGGGATATCTTTATTGTAAAGTGTTTCCTTGTGTCATTTTAACTTGTTTAAATATTTGAGGTCTACACATATCTAGTTTCTTTTCTGTCTATTTCCATCGAATCTTGCTCTATTTCTAGTTTTCTTGTGGAACTATCTCTTTCTCTGGGGAAAATTAGAAGTAGATTCGTAGAGTTGTGCTCAAATGTTTTTGCAAAATTTTATTTGTTACAAGTAGGTATTATAAGGACCACGTAGACTAGGCAATTGAACAAAATAGGAACTCTCAACAACTCACAGTACTTGGCAAAGTTGGCTGGATCTCTTTAAGATAAGTCATTTGTAGTTTACACACAATGCAATCGTTTCATTTTACACAACCGCATGCCGCAATAGGACACACACATACTCACATTAACTATTGAGTCAATTTTGAGGTATCTGGGTCTTGGTGTTGCCAGAGACTAGCAAGCACATAAATCCTGTTCAAGGACACTCGTTGGCGGTCGTGTCCCAAACAGTTGCCAATAGTTCTTTTGGTGCTAGAAGAAGGGCTGAAAATTGAGCCTCTAGGTTCATAAGACTTATAATTTTATCACATCAACAATTCTTTTTTACTATAAAGACTTAAGAGGAAATACTATTTTCAGTTCATGATCAAGAAGATTGATAGTTTGGAAAATTTAAAAGTTTCAAAAGATATTCTAGATTCTAAGACTGATTCTTCATTAGAAGAAGAACAAAATAAATATTTTGAATTGGGAACAAGTAGTGGAGTGAAAACTATAAGATCAAGAAGATCACCCATTATATCTTTTTTATCCAAAGGAATAGGATGGCAAATCCTTGGCAAAGAGTTACACCATTAGGATTTCAAAATTACAATGATATTCCTAAAGTAGTTTACAAATATTTGCATGAGCCTTTCATTCCTAGAAAAGCTTATTTAGCTAAAGAATATATTCACATGTTTGAGTTAGCTTTAGCTCATGCAAATATTCAACATCAAGATCAAGCTTGTAGGTTGTTTGTATTAAATTTAAAGAATATGGCTCAGATTTGGTATTCAAACTTACCAAGTAATACCATTACAAGTTGGGATAACATGAAGAATCTTTTCTTAGCCTAGTTTGGTAATCAATTAGATCAACAAAAACTGTACTGTGAGCTAGTACAAGCTAAGCAAGGAGTTAAAGAGTCAATTATAGATTTTAACATCAAGTTTCAATGAATTTGTGGACTCTTTCAAAGATAATATAGACCAGCAAAAGAAATGCTTAAAGAAACTTATCTTAATGTTCTCAACCCCAAAATTTCAATTTGGTTAAGGAGGACTCCAAACTTAACTACACTAAATGACTACTTTAGTGAAGCTATATAGTTAGAAAAATAGTTGAACTAGAATCCTGAAGAAAATATTGTAATTCAAAAAAGAGAAGAAATAGTTATGATTCCTATGCAAGATTTTGCTCAATTTAAAGCTTTACCAGGTCCATCTCATGTTAAGAAAGAGAAAGAACATGAAAGAGTAGGATCTGAAAAAGGACAATTAATAAGAGATATGTCTAACAAAATAGTGAAGCTTGAAAAAGCCTTGGTAAGAATTAATATCAAGGAAGAAAAGAAAAATAGAAAGCATAAACATCAAGACACTAAGTTAACAGAAGACAAGGATGAAAGTGACCTTATTATGTCCAACTTTCTTGATATTGAATCTGATAATAAGTTATCTAGTGTTTATTATGCAAGTAAATCTTCTAGTAATGGATCTAGCGATACTTCTTCTCCATCAAGTTCTGAAGAAGATATGTCTTCAGATGAAGAATGTAATAACAATGAGGAAAATGGATATAATCTCTAATGAAAAGAAAGATTAACTACTTCTAGATCCCCAAATGTTATTACTAATCCATCTACTAAGAAAAAAGCTTTTGAGCCAAATAGAAGAGATAAGAATAAAGGTAAAGACAATCAAGTAGAGCAAAGCACTCCAAATTAGTCTTTTAATAAATGGATAAAGAGACCAAGCTTTATTGGTGATGGAGAGTATGATTTGATTGAAGACCTTAAACATGTTAAGGCCAATATTAGCCTTTATCAGTTGCTTCAAATAGGATATTAGCAAAGAAAGACCTTAGAGTTCATTAAAGGTAAAAGGAGAGTTAGAGAATCAGAGTTAAGTTATGTATCTAGTAATGATGAGAAATTAAAGACTTCATATGATAAGGAAGCTCCTCCTTTTCTTTTGACAGTGAAATTGAAGGATAAATACTTACACAATTGTTTGATTGATTCTGGAGATACATCTACTATAATGCCATTGTCTATATGTAAGAGACTTGGTTTAATTCCTAAAAAATCAAATAAAAAGATTTTTCAAGTGGATAAAAGTAGAGTGAAGATCGTGGGTCAATTACCAAATTTCCTATTGGAAATTGCTTCTGAAACCTATGTCAGAAGTAGAGTAACTATTCAAGTGGCAGATATACCTGATTCGCATAGTCTCTTATTGAGTAGAAGTTGGAGCAAGAATTTCTTAGGTTACATATAAATAGATTATTCTCACATGTGGCTACCTTGGAAAGGATAACCAAATCAAATATACATCTATAGTGAACCTTTGATGATTGATAACATTACTTCAAATGGGAAAAGTAAAATGGCTAAAAAAGAAGGTGTTGAAAATAAAATTTGTACACTCCATGAAAGTTATAGTTTTGAAAAAGAACAATCAAAGAATGAGGATAAATGGGAGTTATACTTTGATGGTTCATGCAATTCAAAAGGTGCAGGAGCTGGTATAGTTATTTTCAAGAATGATTCACCTAAAATTCTCAAAGCAATTCATCTATCTTTCCCTTGTACTAACAACAAGATTGAGTATGAAGCTTTATGTATTGGTATGAGAATAGCTCTAGAAAAAAAGATCAGAGTAATCACTATAAAAGGAGACTCAAGATTAGTTTGTGAACAAGTAAAAGGTAATTGTGTAGTAAAGAGCTCAATCTTAAGACCTTATAAGCAAATTGCTTGTAAGATGTTAGATCAGTTTCAACATTGGCAAATAAAGCATATAAACAGAGCAGAGAATATTATAGCAGATGATTTGACAAAGTTAGCTTCAACATTGGATATGAAAAAATTAGAAATTTACAAATATGTTATGATTGAAGTAGAACATCAGCCATCAGTACCAGATAATATAAGACATTTACAAGTATTTGAAGATGATGATCAAGTACTAAGATTTATGAAAAACAAACAAGAATTTGAGGGTCAAGTGATACCTGAAACATCATCAAACTCCAAAGCTAATTTCATTCCAAAAAGGATGATTGACTTGGAACATGAGTTCAAGAAAAATTTACTGACTGGAAAGGATATACAAATCCTAGATAGTCAAGCTTTTGAGGTAGTGAATTTTGGATTAGATAGAATGCCAAAGATGTTAAATGTTACAAAGGAAAGAGATTCAAATTTCAAGCAAAACTTGTTAACATGTCTAAGAAATAATTTGAACAATTTAGCTTAGTCTTATGATGACCTTAAAGCTTTTAAGCAAGATGTGATGATGCATAAAATTTCTCTAATAGAAGGTTGCAAAATAGTCAAGCAAAAAAAAAGGAAATTTAATCCATCATTTGAACCAGCTATGGAAGCTGAAATCAAGAAGTTGTTACAAGCACGAATCATATATCCAGCAAGATATTCAACATGGCTTTCTAATCTTATTCTCGTAAGGAAGAAAATTGGTGATATAAGGCTTTGTGTAGACTTTAGAAATCTGAATGATGCCTCAAAAAAGGATAAGTATCCACTTCCAAGAATTGACGAGATGCTGATTAAAGTCTCAAGTTGTTAAATATATTCCTTCTTAGATGGTTTCTCAGGTTATAACCAAATCATGGTAGATAAGAATGATAGATATAAAACAACATTTATCACCAAATAGGGAGCCTTTGCTTACCAAAGAATGCCATTTGGATTGTCAAATGCTGGAGCTACGTTTCAAAGAGCAATGGATTTAGCATTCAAGGATTTATTAGGAAAATTCGTGGTGGTTTATTTGGATGATATTACAATATTCTCAAAGAAAAAAGAAGATCATATTAATCATCTTCAGCAAGTTTTCGATAGATGTCGTGAGTTTGGTATTTCATTAAATCCTAAGAAGTGTATCTTCAGGGTTAAATCCGGAAGCCTATTAGACCATGTGATATGTCAAGAAGGAATTGCCATAGACAATTCCCGAATCTAAGCAGTATAGAATATTGAGCATCCCACAAGTAAAAAATCTCTTAGATCTTTCTTTGGGAAGATAAACTTTGTGAAAAAGTTCATCCCTGGGTTTACTGAAATTACCAAGCCTTTGATGCATATGCTAAAAAAGGATGTCCAAGTAGAGAAAACACTAGAGTTAGAGAGAGCTTTATCAGAAATTAAAAAGGCTATACAAGAGGCTCCATATTTGGTCAATCCTAGGCTTAAAGAATATTTTTGGTTATATTCTTTTGCTTCGAATGATTCTATCATTGCCATTTTGACACAAAAGGATAGTGAAGGTCAAGATGAACCAATTGGATTTTTTGGGTATCAGTTGAAAAGTTCAAAGTTAAATTGTTTAGACTTAGAAAAACAAGCTTTCACAGTCATCAAAGCACTTAAGCATTTTAAATATTATTTGGAAAGTTCATTAGTTCACATTATGCTAATTGAACCAGCATTCAAGCGATTCCTAGCCCAAAATGAGATTGGATTAAAAAGAGGAAAATGGCTTATGAAGTTGCAAAGTTTTAGATTTTCATTGGAAATATGCAAAAAAATTAAGGGAATGGGATTAGCCAAGTTAATGACTAAAGAAAATGAAGTATGTCCACTTGATACCCATGAAGAGAATTGGTATGATGAAATTCTCAAATTTCTTAATACAAGGAAAATCCCAAATAATTTGATCGCAAGTCAAAAAAGAGCTTTCTTCAAAAGGGCACGAAGATTCATTGTTATAGAGAGTATATTATATAGAAAGGATTTTTGGGGGGTTTTATTGGAATGTGTTCATAATGATCAAATTAGTTTCATTTTGAAATAATTTCATGACCATTTGAATTTATTTTATGAATCCCCTAAGTCGACTATGCAACATATACTTTGATATGGATATTACTGGCCTTCCATGTATCAAGACATTAGTTCAAAGATTCAAAAATGCTATAAATGTCAAATTCATGGGTCCAAGATTAAAAGGGCTAGAGCCCCAATAAAGCCAGTAGTTGCAGATAGACCATTTCAGCAATGGGGTTTGGATTTTATTGGTACAATTATTCCTTCAAGAGCTAGGCACAATTTTATTCTCATAGTTATTGATTATTTCACTAAATGGTCTAAAGCAAAGGCTCTAAGAGGAAGTTTAGCATCAGACGTGATTAAGTTTTTAGAAGACCACATTCTAAGTAGATTTGGTCTACCTAAAGTCTTAGTGTTAGACAATGGACCCGCCTTCAAGTCTGAAGAGTTTATCAGATGGGCATCAGAAAAATCTATTTTCTTATTTTCCTCATCAAACTATTATCCTCAAGGAAATGGCCTAGCAAAATTCACCAATAAAAATCTTATTTCTTATATCAAGAAATCGATGGATGGGAATCCAGGAAATTGGATTAATTATCTACAATCCACATTATGGTAAGATCAAATTAGATTTAAGAAAGCTATTGGGAAATTACCATATAACTTAGTTTATGGTTTGCCAGCAAGAATTACAAACAAGATTGTAAGCTCAGCTTCTGAATTTATACAAAGATATAGTGAAAAGACTGATAAAGATAGAAGTTTCATAACTTTGCTTATTAAAAGAGAAGCTGAAGTAGATAAAGAAAAGCATAATTTGTTAGAGAATACCTCTCAAGTTAAAAGATGGTTTGATAGGAAAGCTTTGAAAAAGAACTTCCAAGATAGGAGACCTAGTCCTATTATGGAATATGAAGAAACCGAATAAGTTTACACCAACATGGATTGGTCCCTTTCAAATTACAAAGCAATTGTCTGAAAATACTTACAAATTATCAACTTTGGATGGCATGGAATTGCAATTTCCATATAATGTTTTGCATATAAAACATTATTTGGGACACCTCCATACAGCTTGAAGATGTCCTTACATAACATAATATATGTATATACTATTAAGTAAATATTACTAGAAATATAGTATCAATTAATATGTTTAATCATGCTTTATTTAAATTAGAAAATAGTTTTTCTTCAACTAAGGCAAGTGGAAGCCTACAAGTGAAACAAGTAGAATTCTACAAGTGTGAAAAGTGGAGAAGGTGACTCATCCACTACTTGGTGAGGATTGTGAAAAATGGTTAGAATGCCTACAAAGAAGGAAACTTGGTTGAAGACACTTGGGAGGGATTTCAAATTTTTAGCACCTATAAAAAGAGGGTTAGATTGCTTTGGATTTCTTCATCTTTCAATTCAAGTTGAGTAGTGAAAGTTAGAGCGAGCTAATGGAGTTTGAGAGAGTAATAAGAAAGCCTTTTATTCCATATGTGATGGGATGTTGCCCTGAGCATGTATTGAAGGCTTACCTAAAGGCTAGATCTTGTGGAGCTCCAAAAGAGTATCCTTTTATGACATGGTTGTCTAATGAATTTTCTTTTCTCACTAGAGGTTTGGAGATAGAGTCCAATTTTTGGGAGAAATACCAAGATTGCACCAAAGAGGAAGAGAAAAGAGAAGAGCAACCAAAAAATGAAGAGTCATCATGGGGATGGGGAGAAGCCTTTGTCTCCTGAGAGGAAAATGAAGGACCTAATGGAGAAGAATAGAAGAGCTTATCTGAAAAAGAAAATGAGAAAAGTGCTAAAAAGAAAGCTCCAGTAGATCAAGGTGAGAGTTCCACCAATCCAGAGAACAACAGAACCACCTTCATCACATCAGAAATTTCCTATGAAATAGTTAGAGAGATGAGGATTCCTACTAGGGTGGCCCTCACAATTCAGTTTCCATCCCAAGAATAGTCGATGAAGGACTTGATAATGTACAGTTTGTTATTTTTCTTAGGAATGAGGTTTTTGTCCCATCACACCTTATGTTAAATGGGAATTTTCCTCAAAAAGACTTCTATTCGGCTGTAAACATTTAATGAAAATTTCAATATGTTTCAGTTTTGAAATGTGGTTGCACAAGTTTCCTTAAGCTTTTAAGGGGGTAGAAATGTTGGCACATTTTAGGCCATTTCATGGAATAGGAGTTTCAGTTTTCTTTAAAATATATATATAAAAAAAAATAATGCTTGAATTTACTAAAGATTCATGTAAGTTATACGATGATGAAAGACAAAATTTTTTGTTAACCTTATACATTGACCAAAGAGTGTAATATTTCAGCATATTTATGCGATGCTTATTGGAGGACATTTAGAAAGAGTTTAATTTAACTAGTTTATGAGTTCAGAGATGGTTCAACGGTAGTGGTCACCATGGAAACGTACATGGCTTGGTCACACAAGCATATTGACGGTAAATATCAATGGAGATAGGATCGGTCCTGATTTTCATGCAAGCCAGATTCAATTGAAACCAATGAAAAGAGATACCGATATTTAATCCTGTAGCGAAAAGAGGCTTTGTTACCGCAATAAATAATCTTAGGAACAGAGGCACATCTATCAGACAAATGTGATAAGCCTGGTGGCATAGTTCAGGCATTGGGATTTCTAAACGTTTTCTGGAATTATTGCTGCAGTGATTCATGATAATTGCAAAGCTATGCTTGCCGGTGAGAAAAAAAAATGTTAAGAGCTACCAGAATAACCTCACATTTCGCTTGGGAAATTCATCAAATGTGTGCCACGCAAAGTTCAGTTTCTCTGTTTTGACATACTGATAAACAATGAGTCTGTAACCATAACATTTGTGAACCCTAATTTCGTGGCCAGGGCATGTAACAGCAGGCGGTTTAATAGCTTTTGAAAAGCAACAAGCCAAAGGATTGCAGCAAAGTCTGATAAGCAAAACAGGGCTGAAATGCAGGCGGTGGATTTAACACCCGTTGATGAATGTGCAAGCAGGTTTCAAGAAAAGGCATCATCGGCCGTTACATTGTGCAGTAGTACGTGGTGGCAACTATGTTGCAGATAATGACGCATGGAGGCAACATCACCAACGCTGCGAACGTCGCCGCGCTTGCCGCGTTGCTAGCATTTCGATGCCCCAAGTGCTACATTGGCAGCCATGATTGTGTGGACCAGCAGTGTAGGAAAGTGAGCTAGAGGTCTAGATTGGCTCCTCTATAGTGCCTTCACCTGAGCCTATAGTTGTGGGCGATAATGCTGCAACAAAAACAAAAATGCTTGTAAATGTGTTAGAAAACCAAAAACTGTGCCTTAGGAAAACTATGGTTGTTCTTGTGTGGTAATCTCTACTCGCCATCTTTGCCTGCAGCACTTTCAAGGACAAGGAAGGTATCTATTCTCTGCTGGAGACAAATGGTTATTGTAGACATGCCCACACCGTTGGCTCTCTAACAACTGAACACCACATGGTAATGACACAGGATGCAGCGGCAGATCCTTCTTCTGCAGTGGCAGTTGATAATGATTTTGGAAAGGTCAGATAAATTGGAACTATTTGCTGGTAGTTCTAGGCCTAGCGCCTTCACATTCAGACCTCATATTTTGAGCCATCGACAGATTTAAATTTTTGTTTCCAGAAAATTTTACATAGGTGCAAGTGCAAATAAATTATAAATTTATACAAATTAGCTACTACCAACGTCTACACCAAGGTGGATATTATATTATCTTTCTACCATCACCTTGTTCATAAAATTACTAGGGCTTCAATAGTATTCAAAACTTAAAAATTCTAAACAAGTAAAAATGAAAATGACAATTATATGGAGCTATTGGGTTTATTTTCATTATTCACAAAAGCAATATTTGCAATATTTCTCCTAACTTCCTAACTTCCTAAGTTAATACTTCCTAACTTGTTGGGCAAGTTACTTGGGAGAGAAGTTAGCTAAGATATTTTTGAGTATGTAACTACCTTTTGAACCTTATAAAAAGGCTTCATAGGTAAGAAAAATAGAAGCAGGAGGGGGGGGGAATACATTGGGATCACACTTTGGAAGACTACTAGCTAGCACTTGGGCTCTCACTTGGAGACA
>MNCI01026689.1:405736-440425 GCA_015680685.1 Gnetum montanum
TCATGCCGTTGAATGATTCAATAATCAAGATGGTTCAGAAAATATTTGGTATTTTGATGGGACCAGAATAGCTTTATTTTATCTTTAAAGTGAATCTTCATGGTATTTCAATCAGAAATTGTCAAGTCTTTTGAAGGTTCTATCGAATGCAATTGTTGACATCCATTATCTAGCCAAAATGGAGTCTCATACGTGATAGTTTACGCAACAATTTTTTGGTAGCATAGTAGGATTGTCTTGAAGAAATTGCTTATTTGAGCCTTGGAACTTTGAACAATTCGTAGTTATTGAATTTGGGATACCTTTATTGTAAAGTGTTTACTCGTGTCATTTTACCTTGTTTAAATATTTGAGGTCTACACAAATCTGGTTTCTTTTCTGTCTATTTCCATCGAATCTTGTTCTATTTCTAGTTTTCTTGTGGAACTATCTCTTTCTTTGGGGAAAATTAGAAGTAGATTCACAGAGTTGTGCTCAAGTTTTTTTTCAAAATTTTATTTTTTACAAGTAGGTATTATAAGTACTGTGTAGACTAGGTAATTGAACAAAATAAGAACTCTCAACAACTCACAGTATTTGGCAAAATTGGCTAAATCTGTTTAAGATAAGTCATTTGTAATTTACACACAATGCAATCGTTTCATTTTACACAACCGCACGTTGCAACAGCACACACACATACTTACATTAACTACTAAGTCCATTTGAAGGTATCTGGGCCTTGGTGTTGCCAGAGACCAGCAAGTACCTAAATCTTGTTTGAGGACACTCGTTGGCAGTCACGTTCCAAACAGTCACCAACAGTTCTTTTGGTGCTAGAAGGAGGGCTGAAAATTGAGCCTTTAGGTTAATAATCCTTATAATTTTAGCACATCAACAATTCTTTTTTACTATAAAGGATTAAGAAGAAATACTATTTTCAATTCATGACCAAGAAGATTGATAGTTTGGAAAATTTAAAAGTTTCAAAAGATATTCTAGATTCTAATGCTGATTCTTCATTAGAAGAAGAACAAAAGAAATATTTTGAATTGGGAACAAGTGGTGGCGTGAAAACTAGAAGATCAAGAAGATCACCCATTATATCTAGTTTATCGATTTATAAGAGAAGATCTAGAAAATCTAAGAGTTCAATTATCCAAAGGAATAGGATGGCAAATCCTTGGCAAAGAGTTACACCATTAGGATTTCAAAATTACAATGATATTCCTAAGGTAGTTTACAAATATTTGTCTGAGCCTTTCATTCCTGAAAAAGCTTATTTAGCTAAAGAATATATTCACATGTTTGAATTAGCTTTAGCTCATGCAAATATTCAACATCAAGATCAAGCTTGTAGGTTGTTTGTATTAAATTTAAAGGATATGGCTCAAATTTGGCTCAGATATGGCTCTAGAATGTCTCAAATCTTGAATAGCTTACAAGTCCCCCTAATATGAGTGTTATCAAGCACCTCACCCTCAACATGTGTCTTAGGATTTTCTTCTATGAACTTGATAATCTAGCTAGATGACTAAGTCAACAAGGTCTCAATGATGATGGTAGCTATATGAGTTGATAAGTGTGACCATATCATCATGCTAAAGTTCTATAGCAAAAATTCCTATAAATCTTGTGCCCCTAGCCTAAACCATAAGAATCCACCCTCTAAATTCATGTGGGCAAGTGGGCTATTAGGCCTCAATGTGTGGATACAACATAGTAATTCCAGTAGCTCAATCACCACTAATATGGGCTTGAGGAAGGTCCTATACACAACAATAATAACTATTACAACCATAAAAAACCATAAAAAAATAACCAAACTTTAAATAGCCAAAATTACAACTTTTATGTCAACATTTCCAATCCAAGACCAACAACCAAACCATAGTTTCAACACTTAAACTCAAAACTAAAAACCATGTACAACCAAGTGACCTAATAACAACTAATGATAGAGTTCATGATAAGATATGCATGAAAGTTATGAAAATTTTTATGTAGAAACATTAAAAAACATGAAAATTACCTTGTGCCAACTACAATAGTTACAAACACCAATTTGAGTTTTGCAAAAGTTTGCTAAGCATCCAAGTTAATGGTAATATTAGCCATCGTAAAAACTCTAGGAAAGCTAGTTAAAATTTTCTCAATAATTCAAAATGATTATTTATAAATAAAAACACATGTAAATTCCCTTCTAAACCTTTAGAAACAATCATAATAACACACCAACAACACCAAAGTTGCCTATGTAGATAGGAAGGTTTGTAGTTTTCATGATCAAAACTACAACTGTATAGAACAATTTACACTAGATCAAACATGACAAATTAGAGCTACAATAGTTTTCTAAGGCTAGAAGTTGTGTGGCCATAAAAAATTCAATAGATATGGATATCTAAGATGAATTTCCAATCCTAGAAAAAATTTGAAACTTAAACTAAAACCATAACAACACTCCACAAAAGCCTTCACAACAACACAAAACTATAGAAAATGGCTATAGTAGATGACCAATAAAAAATATTAAAAAATTTATAACTTGGTTAAAACTACTTCCAAACCCTTAATAACACCTCAAAGCATTCCCTAGATCCTAGGAAATTTGCTAGAAAATGTTTCTAAAGTGCTAGCGCTACCCATCTTCATAGGGGTAAACTAGAATGACCAAAAAATAATACTTTGACACCAATTTACCAAAAAAATTTACTAAAAATCAGCTATGTAACCATTTTCAGTGATTCTAAAGCTTTTGGAATTATTAAAAAGTGAAATAAAAAAAATAAAAACCATGAAAATTCAAAGTTGTTTTTGCAAAAAACAATACTAAAGTAACATGAACCAGACCGTAATAGCAAAACCCTACTTCTTGTGAGTTTAAGAAAAATTTTATCAAAAATTAAGTACACACCGAAATTTAATGATTCCATAGCTATTGGAATCATTAAAAAAAATACTATAAGCCCACAACCTTAAAGCCAAAAAATTATTAACCGTTCTAACACAAAAAATTACCAAATAACTATGTAAAAAATGGCCAAAACTAAAAACCCATTGAACACTGTCTCATGGAAAAATTCGTAGACAATTAACCATAAGTCAAAATTAGTTGGTTCAAAAACTTATTTGGCCATTAAACATAGTACTACACCCCTATGGCCACAAAAAAAATGTCATAACTATTTGGTGTTTCTTTTTTGCCCAAAACCATAGAAAAACACCTAGAAACAGCAACAAAAAAATTTAATTCAACATAGACCAATCTCACAACCAAAGAAATATTAAAAAACATTAGATATAATTTATATAATTTAGGATTTTTACAACATTGAAAAACAACCAACACACAAAGCCCTGCAACCAAAAATGCCTAGGTTCCAAAGGAAATTTCACATAAAAGGGCTAGAATTTGTGTACCTGGGTGTCATGGAGGTGGAACTCACAACAATAACTATCCATGAAAAACTAGAGAGCCTCCTCCAAGGCTATCTTCCTTGTGATGGAATCCTTTGTCCTTAACATGATGGTAATCAATGCAAAAAAAACTGAGATCTTGGAACTTCTGGAGCCTCCTACAATAATTGCATCTACTCCTTGAGGTAGAACAACTAATTTGCACTAGGGGTGAAAGTGGTAGAAGCTAGGATGGATGTAGAGCTCTAATACAAGGTGTTGAATCTTGAGAGTGATGGAACGAGAATGATTTGTGCAAAATTGTTCCTTGAAAATTACTTCCAAACATATGCACCACCTTGGAAAACCATGGTTTTTCAAAAAGCTTACCCAAGTTCCACTAAACTCAATGATCAAAACTGGTAAGTAGGACTACATTGGGTGAGTGAAAAACTGATGCTCAAAAAAACTCAAATTTAAGGTGGGCCCCATTAGGCACCTAGGTAGAAAGCCAATGAAAATCCTAACACACTTAGGTTTTAAACTTAATAGAGTGACTACACTAGAGTTCAAGCATCCAAAAGCCTTGAAATAAGTTCCAAAATATAATGACTACCCAAAACCATCTCACAACTACCCATCTATGTCATAAAACCTTATGCCCAAAATAGAAAACTAGGTATTAACCTTGAAGGAAACTAGTTAATGAGGTAGGAAAAAACCCCATATCAAACCGTATAATTTGTGGTAACTATGTTGACTAGTACCTTAACTACACTAGAGATCATAGTTAGAGTGGAATAAGACCTCTCACCATCAACTGAACTTCCAATGAACTCTAGAATTGAAACTCCAGTCACCAAACCTTGACTAGAACATCTAGTAGCTCTAGAATTACCTTAAACCTATTAAAAACCATTAAAATCCAATTTTCTTACATAGACTACACTAGGGCAAGTGTCAACTACACTGGCCAACATAGTCCTAGTGTAGTTGAGTAATAAATGACCATAAAATACCTAAAATATCCTTCAAACATGTACATTTTTATCTTTACTTTGCCCTAGAACCTCTAGTAGCCTTGAAACAACAATCAAATGATTCAAAACAAGTCAAAGTCCATTCCACACTACAAACAATGCTGGAAGTAACCCTGACTATGTTGGCTACTGTATTCCTAGTGTATTTGGATTAAGGTGGATTGCCAAAAATAGATAAAAACCTCTAAATTATCATATTTTGACATTTAAACTACTTCAGGACCTCCAGTGACCTTGTGCTAATGAATTATGAAAAAAGAAGAGGATCAAAACCTATTTTCACATTAGGACCATCCTAGGAAGCCTCTCGACTATGTTGGCTAGTGTAGTCCACCTCCCAAAACACCAAAACTGACCAAATACATGCCAACACAACTTCTTAGTACATCCTATCAATCCCAAAACCTTGTTAGAGACTCCAAAGACCTCTAAGCCCTTTAAACTTAGTCAAAAGTTGTTAAAACTCATCATACATCCCACATCCACATATTGACTATCCTAGCCAATGTATTCTAGTGGTCTATGGTCATTTTGACATCAAAAAAATCACCAAAAGTACCAATTTTAGGCCTGAAACCCTAGTTTTTGACACTAGTAATCTTACAACTCGAAAACCCAATTCATCAACCATAGGCTTGTACCAAAACTCATTTTCATTTTTTGGCTACACTAAGGAGGCTTTGGACTCTACTAGCTAATGTAGTCCTAGTATAGTCATAGTCCTAAGAAGCATTTACCAATAGTTTAATACTCAAAATAGCCCAAACCCTAAGTTGGAAACCTAGAACCTTGTCTAGCCTTACCAAATTGCAAAGTCAGTTCATTTTGATCATGGAAACATTAAATATATTTCATCTACATTAAGGCTAGGCTCAACTACATTGGCTAGTGTAGTCATAATGGGAAACAATTATTTCAATGTCTAAATAGCCTTTGGAATTAGCCATCTTGAGTCAAAACCCTAGCTAGGATTACCAATAATCTTAGGAATCTAAGAACCATGTCGATTGATCACAAAAATCCATGAAAAGCTTGATTTTGCACATCACTATGATGGAACAAGTCATGACTATGCTAGCTAGTGTAGTTCCAATGTAGTCAGTGTTGGGAATTCATGAAATTAGTGTTTTGACATTATAAATGACCAAAAATATAACCTAAGATACCTAGAACCCTAATTGAGATTTCCTAATGACATTTTCACCTTGTCTCAACCTTGGTAACATCATATCCCATGTGACTATGCTAAGTCATGCATGGGAGTATGCTAGCTACCATACTTCCAACATAGTCCATGTCCCAAGGTGTTTTGACCATCACAATAGCACTCAAAGTGACCAAAAACTTGATCCCAAAGGCCTAGAACTTGGAAACCCTAAAGAAAACTATAATTTGACCTTACTCAATAATGGAAAACCCAAATTTTAGTTTACCTATGCTAAATTATCCCTCAATTATGTTGGCTAGCATATTCATGAGGTGTTGATACAAAAAATACATCTTCTAAAGCTTGTGTTGACTTCCAAATAGCCTATTCTATTCTTCTAAGAACCTACACTACCCTAAGAAGCTAATGGAACACAGATGATAATTTAAAAATCCCATAAATTCATTTTTCCCATGAAACTACATTGGGGGTGATCTTGACTACACAAGCTAGTGTAGTCCCAATGTAGTCACCAATTTTGGCCTCATTTCTAGCTTCTAGAGTGTGAAAACAGAGTTAAAATCCACCAATATGCAATCCTAGTTCACAACATTGTTCATACATACCATTAGGAACTAGAAATTGGCCATGATGAACCTATGAAACCACCTATTGATTCCAACTACACTGGGTCCTAGTCTAACTATGTTGGCTAGTGTAGTTACCAATAGAGATTAGCATAGTCACATCAAATGGTACTAGTTTTGCTTCCAAACAACCCTCAAAGGACCTCACCATGTGCCTAAACTCACTTGATAACCCTATAAACCTTCACCTTGGTCCTCTAACATTTAAAACTAGCAAAATATAAGTCTTTTTAACCTCCATAGACCTTTTCTGTCCTCTAATTGGTGTTAAGTGATGGCATTTGACCATCCTTGAACATCATTTGACATCATGTAATCATCATATGGCCCGCTAAGGTCTAAAATTGGAAACATGTAATTTGACCTCATTAGACCTTGTTTGACCTTTGATTAGTGTTAGGTGATGGGGTTTGACCATCCTTTACCATCATTTAATACAATGTAACCATCATATGGTTCACTAAGGCCTAAAATTAACAAAAGTATAGTCATAGTTGACTATGTTTGAGCTTATGTTTTCTACCTTGATTGCTTTAGCCTTGTTTCATTGTGTTTCAACTTGTTGTTCATTATTCTCCATTATCAACCTTTGTTATCATTAGACCATCACTTGGACCTATTCCACCAAGTGTTCCCATTATTTGGCCTTAATTCAACCTTGTTTTACCTTTTTTTTTCCTTATTGATCTTCACCTCCCTCATATAGCCTTTGTTGACCTTTTTGCACCTTGTGTTAACCATGAAATAGCATGTTTTTACTGATCCATGCATAGTTACTAGAGTATTTTATATTATTTTGGCATTATTTTCTTATTTTTCCTAGGTTCCACTTAATGTGCTTATGGTTGATATGAAGCATTGGAGTATGTACACCTTGAAGCAAATCAATTTACCATTGAACTTAACTAAACCTCTTGCTAATGTTGAATGATGTATCAACCTTAATTGCCTTGATCTTCAGCTAGAGATTCCAATTGACCACATAGCCTCGATAGAGAAACCTCTAAAATGGCCTAAAAATCTAGTCAAAACCATTGACCTTGAGGCTAGCTAGATTACCAAAGACTCTCTAGCTAAGGTTCCTATCATGACACACAATGCTGAGGAGAAAATTGTAAAACTAAGTTCCTTACTAGAACCTCAATAGGTTTAATACATTACCAAGGTCCTTCGAGAAAACATTAAGACCTTTGTCTAGGCATATGAAGATATGCTAGGTCTTAACCCATGCCTAGTGTGACATAGCATCATAATGGACCTTAGTATCAAACCAATTAAGCAAAAATCTTCCATCTAGATCATGATGATGAGGAGAAAACAAATCAAACCAAGTTCCTTGCTAGTATATAAACCTACTTAAAACAATGTCAGACCCTTATTATGTGACATCAAAGTCATCACATAGACCTAATTACATCTAACACTCACATGTTTGCTTGTAGTATTATTTTTTATTATTGAAAGGTAGGGAGGAATGACCGATGTGGATTACTTTGATGATCTACAACAAGCAAGCTAGAATTCTGCTCTCTATCTCTTTTTACACAACAAAATGATTGAAAAAATTTGTAACATCTATAATGCAAGAGGCAAATCATTTTAGGTGTAATAATTGTAACCTTCAATGGCCTAGCTTGCTAATTCTTTCATGTAGCCCTATGCATTGTATTGTGACAACATGCTTTGTTTGTCTTGTTTTGTTATTCTATTGAAGTTATGCTTGCAAAATGAAGCTTGGAGTTATCACAAAGGTGCAACTCATTATGGTAGTAAGTTATCATGTGATCTCAATGTACGAGATCCAATGAGTTTTTCCTACTATACCAAGAGTGCTTGTTTCACTTTATTCCTATTACCTTTCCTTGAGCCCAACCCCATAACCTACTTATAGCTACCCTCACCCCAAGCAACAATGTTGACCCATGTTTGACATTCATGCACTATGGTCATTTGACATCTCCTTCATCATGCTCCACCTAGAAGTCCATTGAATGTAACACATTTCATTCAATGCAAAAACCATCAAGTTTGTTGAATGTAGCACATCTCATTTAGTGGGAAAACCATCAAGTCCATTGAATGTAACACATCTTATTTGGTGGGAAAAGCAAATTAGACCTGGCCTTGGCAATGAAACTAAATGAAGGTTTCACCTTGAAAAAAAAAGAAGAACGAAAACTGCCAAGGAACCTAATGGCCAAAGAAAACCTTAGAGTAACATGTTTGTTCCTCAAAAACATGATTGGGTAACCAACACTTCAAAGCACGAAGTGTAAAAAATAATATTCATTATTCAACATGTCAGTGTCATATCATAGCCATGATGTCAACCTATCTAACTCATTGTTAACCTTCATAACCAAATTTAACCTACAAATTTTACCACCTTGTCATACCCTTATCCCATTATGACAAGCACTCTTTAGCATGGTTCAATGCTACAAGGTCAAGCATGGAGAGGAAACATTGGTGCATTCTTTGTTGATATCTCTTAGGTCAATCCTCAAAACATCAACAAAGAGAGACCAATGAAACATCACCAAGAAAACAACATGTCGTAGACTATAACCTTCACCATCCAACTTGAGATAAGAATTCATTGTAAATGTAAGATTAGTAGCTCATGAGCTAATAATCTTACATACTTTAACTTTTTGAGACTGAAAATTGCCTCATAAGTTGTTATTACCTCACTTCTCAAGTGGAAAAAGTTCCATTATGTTTATATATGGGCTTGTGAAGGCTAAATGTGCCTTGGGGATTGCCAAATTTGGCATTTTCATGGGTTTTTGTAGAGGTAAAGCCTCAAGTATGCTAAAACTATCTACCCCCAACATAGATGGTGTTGGGTCTTCATTTTTCTCAAAAACATCTAGCATAGTCACCAAAAAACCCGACATAGCTACAATACCAACACTGGTGTTGTTTGGTTTTCCATTTCCCAATAATGGCCAATGTAGTCATAACATTTTCTAATGGTGACAACATGACTAGTGTAGTCATCATGCATTTCTAGTAGATGTAGTTTGGTTAGCATAGTCACCATGATTCTAGTAGATTTCAAAAAATCCTAGCATATTCCTCAAAGGCTAGAATAATTGGGATGAAGGCTAGCATAGTTACAAAAGTCCATTTACTATTTTTAGTATGCAAATGGGTTTTGATAACCTTAGTGCATCAAGACTTACTAGAAATGGTTAACTA
The DNA here is from genome assembly GCA_015680685.1 of Gnetum montanum. Classification (NCBI taxonomy): domain Eukaryota; kingdom Viridiplantae; phylum Streptophyta; class Gnetopsida; order Gnetales; family Gnetaceae; genus Gnetum; species Gnetum montanum. The sequence goes on from MNCI01026689.1 coordinate 415,153, forward strand.
CACTAGAATCATAGCTGTTACATGTGCAACCAACACCAATGTATCAACAATCATAATAGTAATTTTCAGCCTAAAATCAAGAACCTAAAACCAATAAAACCCAAGCTTGAACACAAAATTAAGGTTTCCAACATTTTTTGGCAATTCAAAGTTTGTCTAATCCATAGACTTATGCAACCTTGAGAGCTTAACTTCCATTTGGCATCTATGTTGAGCATTAGAGACTCTTGGCATAATACCATTGGAAAAAAATCTTGTACCATTGTTAACACCACATGTCATCAAAGTTGCAAACCCAAATGAAAACCAATAAGAAGTTGCCAGATATTAGAACTAGGAAGTACTTGGATCATGGAGTATGACTACAAAACATATTCTACTGTCTCTAATAGGCTTCAAGCTCCATCCAAGCCAGCTTTTTACTCTTTGAGCACACCATCTATACTCTTCAAACTCTACACTTTCATCAATAAAGTTTTCAGTTCATTTGTAGTGCAAATTTTATTTAAATTTTAATTCTTAGTTAATTCATTTTTGTTTGGATATAAGTCCATTTTTTTTTCATTTCCATTTACACTTTGTAAGTCCCTAGGTGATCAACAAGACAGTATACAGCACCTTGGATCTTTTTTCTTTCAAAGGTCCTTGGGATTCTAGATTAGGCTATCATACCTTAGGATTTTTGATTATCCAAAAATTGAATTTTCCAAGTGCTACATCTTCCTTAAAACTTCACCATAGAGGACATCTTTTAGAATGAGTTGTGTTAATTTTAAACATTTTGTTTTACAATTTCTTATGATTTTCTAAGTTCTTTATATATTTTTCTTTCTTTATATTTTCTATTTTCTTCTATAATTTTCTAATTTCCTTGAGACATTTCAAGTATTTTGCATTTTTTATTAATAAAGTTTCTATTTATGCATAGAAACTAATTTTTATTATTGGAATTGTATTCTATGTTATCAAATTATTGTAAGGGTAATTATACATAATAGTGTGATCATGTCATTAATCCCTTTATTTTCATTAATAATAGATCCTTATCATGTAAGTGATCTAATTCTCATTACATTTGAAAACTAAAACTAACTCATAGTCGGCACACCTTGAAGAATGGATAAGGATATGACAAAAAGAAGATTTGTTGATTCCTTGGCATCTATCTTGGGTTCCACTTACCTCATGTTAACACACTACCACTTATGCTTTTAAACATTTTATAACACATTAATTAAACATAATTATTTCCTTTTTACATTAGTAGATAGTCATGTGATTCATGCTCAAAGATAGTCCTATGGTAAGGGTAATAAAGTAAAATAATTAATTAAGATATAAGAAACACATTCTTGGAGTATTACTAGAAAGAAATGTGTTCCATTCCTAAAGGTAGTATGCTTTCAAGAATTTCATGATCCCTTAAACTAGTTTTATTATGTGACTGGAAAGATATGCAACCCATGCATAAGTACTCCTCTAATGATATTAGCATTGGTTATGGGACTAGAAAGGCATGTGACCCTTGCTTGAATGTGCATCACTAAGTAATGTCCAAGGTCCATAACACATGCATTATTGATTAATTAATTATTTCTAACATCTCTAACATATGATTTCAAATCTCTTCATAATAAGTAGTTTTGTTTTCAACATGATTATTAGTTGATTTCATGATGGTGGACCCTGGATAATGCAATGTAATGTTACTAGCAATGATTGAACTTAGTTTGGACTCTCAACTAATAGGTATGATTAATTATTTTAATCATACTTCACACATAGGATCCATTGTAACCATTATAAGGGATGTCATACCTCAACTTTATAGTTCCCTTCTAACTTCATGATCATCTTACTACTATGTTTTAACTATGACATTGATGATTTTATGCAATGTAGTGCACTGTTCTGGCATTAACAATTATATACATGTGTATTATACTGAAGTACTAATTCATATTTAATTTCTTAAGTGTCCATAGACATTTATAAAAATGATTATATAAGGGCATTAAGGGTAGGAGATCAATTTAAACAGGATACACTTGTATAACTCTTATTAATTATTACTAAGAACTAATACAATATCGTTTGAAATAGCATGGAAAATACCCTATGACATGTTAGCCTAATGATAAGACACTCGGTGTAGGGACACATCTTCTGATCCTCTTGTTCTTCCTTACATGTAAGTTTTGTAGGTTTCAAGATTTATGAAGATGTCTTGGAGGTCAAGGAAATGTCTTGGTTAAAAGTGGAGTCTTCTTAAGGGACGTATTAGTCTAGCATGAGGCATCTTAGAAAAACTAAAGATATATTGAAAGAAACATCTTGTTAATAGTGAAGACATCTCAGGTAAGACATCTTGCACTATAGGAGACATCTCACCCATGGATGACACATCTCCCAAAAATAGTAGATGTCTTAGTTAAAAGTTGTATTTTTTTAGGAGATGATCCATACATCTGGGAAACTTTTGGATTTAACCATTCCATGTTGGAAAACCACTAAGAGATGAAGGAAAAGGATAGAAAAAACATATAAAATCTAAGTTAAGCTTATGAAAGTTTTTCCTAGGTTTCTATCTTGTTTTCGTAATAAATTTATAATGTTTCATGTTTATGGATGGATCAAAAGAGTGTGAGAGAGAAGCCTTTAGGAGAGCTCTTGAGTTGAGGAGAGCTTGGGCAAAATTGTGATAGAGCACATCAAGTGAGTGTAGGTATGGTTACAAATCTAGGATTAATGTATGTAGATTAGCCTGTGTGTTCTAGTCTTTTGTTTACTTTTCTATATTGAACCTCAGTCCTAAGTTATAGGAGAGATTTTCCATTAGTTATATCTTATATTAAGATCAGTCATTATGTGGTTCTAGAGCCTCATGCTCTGTAATATGTTTTCAGTGTTTTAAGAGGTTTGGGATGTTTTATAGATTTTGAAAAACCTATAATAATGTTCTAATTAAATAATTAAAGATAGCTAGTTTTCTTATTTTTGAGTAAAAGTTATTTCCTTTACATAATATTTGGATTTAGTATTTGAAGGTGATCTATTAATGGAGTTAACTTCGTTCACCATTATTGGTATTGGAGCTTTCTATTATGTTTTAAGTTAATTAGAGACATAAAGATTTGTTTTTATTTCTACTTGGATTTGGTTAAGATTTTTTCAATTTTAGATGGCACCCAAAAAGAAATAGGTGCAAGCCATGAATAGAGACATGGAAAGCATGGTATCTACATTCTAGATGATGGTTACTTGATTAGATGAGATCAATGTAAAGGTAGATAGGAATGTTGATCCTAGCCATATCCAGACATATGGAGGTAATGAACATGGATGCTCAGATGAAAACTTTTTGCAACTAAGTGGAGATGGAGTGGATGAAGAAGAAGGAAAATCTAGCTATGGGAGTGTAGGAATCCATCTATCAAGGATCCCAATAGAAGGGAATCTTGTCCCTTGGATGATAATTTTGTGGTCTCCAACAGTGGTAAATACTTCTTCTCTAGGTAAAATTGATGAGGAAAATTAGGCAAGGCTTGTTAGAGCATTCAAAAATGCTGCAAGACTTTCATACATACAGTTAAAGTTTTTCAATGGTGTAGATGGTACCAATGATTTTGCAAGTTAGTTGAGGGTACTTGAGAAACATTTCCAATTGGAAGAGATAGCAAATAACTTGAGGATACCTATTGTTGAATCCAAATTAGAAGGCATGACTTCTAATTGGTGGAAAAAGAAGTCCTAGAGTTATGAAAGATGACATAGTCAACCCATCATAGATAATACAACCAATACATAGTCCTTGCAATGAGGCTTAATATAACTAATACATACAAAAGATAATACAATGAGGAATAAACAAAATGTGACTTTGAGTAGCCTTAGATAGATCTTTCAATGAACAGTGCTACTCATTTCCCAAGAATTTTACTTTGTTTTATACTATTTGAGTTTCCAAAAACTCCTTATAATTCATGCAATGACTACTAAATGACCAATTTACACATCTACTTCAATGATGAGACATCTAACTGCAACTAGCCTCAATGTAGGAGAGAGTCTACGTAGAAATGCAGACATCTACACTAAGGGATCTACCTATAAACATCTATTCTCCAAGTTAGACATCTATTTTTCTTCTGAGATGTCTCCTTTGCTTTGAACTCTTTGATATCTAAAGCATCCCTTGGTCATTTTGACATCTTGGCAGTCTTCAGAACATCTTCGTTTGGATTGTAGACTCTGTTTCTATCCATGTTCTCATCTTGTCCACTTTAGTCTTCATTTCATCATTGTAGCTATCATTCTTAAAGTCTTGAATCCCTATGTGAAGTCATTTACTCATTAAGTCTCTTATGGTCCTACAAGATCACAATCACACATGCATTCTATGTTCTCCATTTTCTTTAAGGTTTTGACATACCAAAAGGTCAACAATCTTCCCCTTTTTTGTGATTTCCAAAATTAATAAAATGAGTTAGTTCATTCCATAGTATATAGATTATATGGTAAAAAATAAAAGCATTTAAGACGTATAAATTCCAATGGTAGTAGAGGGTATCACTAAAATAAGGATATAAATGCTCAAGTCAATGGGTTCAAGTCACGTGAGTTCATAAGAAAGAAAAATTAATAACATCATGAGGTCTCCACCATATAAATGATCAACATCATATCATAAGGATTAACAATATATCAAAAAATATTCCACAAATAGATCATAACCTACCCAACATACTATCACTGATATAACAAAATGCACACAAGGCTATCCATACAAATATCCACAAACATCCACAAATATTTGTCAATACAAACATCCATAAATATCTAGCCATACAAACATCCAAAAATATCCCTCCATACAAACATTGATAAATATCTAGACATACAAACATCCAAAAATATTTGTCCATATAAAAATTTTACATTTTTGCATAAATTCTCCTCATTTTTAGACATCACTCAAAAGGAGGGATCATTAGCAAAAGAGCCTATCCAGTAACTTTAATGCCATCATCAAAGGAAGCTACTACATGAGAGGGTCTATATGTCTACTCTTCATCATCATCACTACTAGTTCTGGTGTTGTGATAGGGACATGCTACTCATCATCATCATCTGAAGATGGAACTAGTATAAGGGCTCTTTGGGGATGTAGCCTCACCTAAAAATAAGATGATGTGGATGGATGAGATGGAGCCTACTGAGAAGATGACGAACTATCCTTTCTTTGATATGTGATAGGATTAGTTGGTCTTTACTAAGATGAGGTCCCAATGATTCTCTCCATCACCTATTGCTCAAAGGTCTAAGGAGCATCATCATGAATATGAGAGTTGGGTCCAAGCTGCATAGGATTGGGAAAATCCCCTTAGAGAGGCACGAGAAATGCATCAAGATCATCAAAATCATAGGAATTTTCCCAATCATATGCCCAAGATGGCATAGCAACTATCGAGTGCATAGCTAAAGCAAGATAATCTATCTTACTATCTAATATGATAGGAATGGTAATCTCCTTAGACTGTTGTCCATTTAAAGGAAGAGATACTCTAGCTGCATCAATTTTCTTACAAAGATAAAAGGGGTTCCACCAATCATCCTATGAGTCCTAGTAGAAGGTTTTAGCATCTTATTTAGAGTTTATTTCAGTTGGCCACTAACATATTTGGACCTTCTCAACTGATGAGAGATCCTAGGAGGTGATGCATATCTCTTCTTCCCTACTTTATGAGGCTTGGAGCTTGGTTCTACATATTTAACATGAGTGTTGATCCATTTCTTTAAATACTTACCAAGGCTTTTTTGATGTTTTAGAAAATCCATATTAGGAATAGAAATTCCTCTATGATGAATCAACAAACTAATGAGAAGAGAATGGCCATAGACTCTCTCTCTAGTGAAAAAAACCTAACATGTCTCTACAAAGGATATTGTCCAAGTCTAGTGGCTAATTAGTAAGAAGGAAATATAGGACAAAAGCTTGAGCTAGTAAAAAATAGCTATAACTTCCCCATTTTACAATGATATTATACAACATAATAAGGAAGAATGTGAAAGCATCTAAGGCCATTTGACTTCTAAGCACTTTTCCACTTCACAAAGATACTAACTAAATAAAAAGAGCATCACAAAATTCCTTGTAGGAAATAGGGATTACACCATTTAAGAAAATATCATACATAGAATGAATTGTAATCCTCTGAACATCTAATCTAGAAATGCCAAGAATGGCATTAACTACTTCGAATATCCTAGCTAGTGAATAATTTTTTCTTTTTGGATGTAGCTTCAAAATGATGTCTCATTTGGATCCTATTAGCACTAGGATATTTAGAGGCCACATGTCCTCTTTCACCACATACCCAAAATTCTATAGAAAATGCATCAAATTTTAAATTTTAAAAATTCTCACCTTTTTCTCTACCTTTTGTGTCAAATTGATTAGACCTTGGTTAATTGAAATGTCTTTCTTTCCTAGCAAGAAGTCTTTGAACTCTCCTTGATAAGAGGGCTAGTTCATATTCATTATTTGATTCTTGTTCACTCATCTCTTTCTCCTTTAATGAAAATTTGAGGATGATGGACATTTCTTTTATAGATCCTTCACTTATAAGATTCATCTCATAAGAAATAAGAACACTTTGAAGTTCTTCAAATTCCACCACCAAAATGTCTCTGATTTCTTCCATGGTAGTGACTTTCAATCTGAACTCAAGCTATAAAGTTCTAATCATTTTTATCAACACATCACTTTCTGGCAAGTCATTTCCCATCCCTCTAATTTCTACAAGAAGATATTTTTGTCCTAGATAATTAGTCCTTTATCTTATCTCCTTCTATCATTTTCAGTTTATCATATTCACTCTACAATACCAAAAGTTTTGATTGCTTGATAATAGATGTATCCTCATAGGTTGTCTCTAGAGTTTTCCATATTTCCTTTGTAGTTTTACAACTAGCTATTCTATTCAAATCAGGTATATTTAATGCATAATATAGATAAGTTTTATCTTTTTAGTTAAACATGAACTTATATTATTCTTCAGAAGTCCATTTGCTTGTTGGCCTGAGTGATCTTGTGGTGCTATCAATGGACAATGTGTAGCCTTTAAGAATTGACTCCTATACTTTAAATTCCATGGGTTTGAAAAGTCCTTGTATCCTTACCTTCCAATATGGAAACTCAAATCCATTAAACATCAATGGCTTGGTGTAAGATGTTTCCTCCATTTTTCACTCTTGAAATGTGAAGCATGAACTTGAGAATACCAAGCTCTGATACCACTTGTGGATCAAAAACTTAGAAGGGTGGTTGAATAAGTTTCCAAATAAAAATCTATGTAGCCAGTAAAATCAAATACAATTTTTACATGATTCCCCAACTTAAGTAGTCCACACTTGGAGGGTAGATTCCTTACACACCTCCAGAATTTGTTTCATCAAATATGTGGTTTGAAGGACACTGCAACCTTTACAAGATTTGAGCTCCACTCTAAAGTGTTTCATCACTACAAAACCACTTAACCTTGGTAGGTTCCAACAACCTCAAAATGTGGTTTAAAGGATCCCATAACCTTTACAAACATGAGCTCTATATTGAAGTGTTTTGTTGTTTCAAAACCACTTAACCTTGCAAGGTCCTAACAAGCTCAATGAAGAGGAATTCCCACAAGAAACACATCAACCCTACAAGGCTACAAGGAAAGAAAGAAAAAGATCAAGAAGAAAGTTTAACTTAATATACAGATTCCTTGCAATGAGGCTCAATGCAACCAATCCATATAAAATATAATATAATGAGGAACAAACACAAAATCTCTTTGAGTAGTATTGGATATATTTTTCAATGAATAGTACTAGTCATTTTTCAAGAATTCCACTTAGTTTTATACTCTTTGAGTTTCCAAAAGCTTCTCATAATTCATGCAATGGCTACTAAATAGCTAGTTTAGATGTCTACTTCAAGGATGAGACATCTAACTACAACCAGCCTCAATGCAATAGAGATGTCTACCTGGAAATGTAGACATCTATGTTGAGATGTCTACCTATAGATGTCTATTCTCCAAGTTAGATGTGTGCTATTTTTTTGAGACGTCTAGTCTGCTTTAAACACTTTGAAATCTAGAGCATTCCTTGTTAATTTTGACATCTTTGCAATCTTCAAAACATCTTCATTTGGCTTATAGAACTCATTTCTATTCACATTGTCATCTTGTCCACTTTAGTCTACATTCTATCATTGTACCTCTCATTCTTGAAGTCTTGAATCTCTATTTGAAGTCCTTTGCTTATTAAGTCTTTCATAGTCCTACAAGATCACAATCACACGTGCATTCTATATTCTCCATTTTCTACAAATTTTTGACATACCAAAAGGTCAACAAGACTTACCATTGGTGGGGTACTTTCATAAGAAAATAAGCATGTTGCTTTCTTCTCAAGTTGAATAAGTCGAGGAAAAAAATATAGTATATATAAGAAGGAATTGTGCACTATTATTCAAGAAAATAAGCATTATAGGCATTACTTGTTACCCAAGAAGTTTACCTTAATGATAGACCACAAAGCACTTTAATTTCTAAACTCGCAAAATAGGTTGAGTGTAAAGTACATGAAGTGGGTTGTACAATTACATGATTTTAATTTTTTGTTGAAGCACAAAATTAGGAAAGTCAATGTAATGGTTGATGCATTGTTCAAGGTGCATGTGGTTAATTTCAATGTACCTCATGTGGAAGGTATGGATGATTTCACATCTTTGTGTAAGCATGCTGTTGATTTTTGGTAGGTTTGTAGGATCCTCAAAGAGCCATTGTTTAGTAGGATAGACCAATGGAGGGACTACCATATTCAAGAAAAACTCTTTTTTTAAAATGAAAGGATATGTATTCCTAATTATTACTTTATGAAAAATATTTTGTTTGAAAAGCACTGTAGTAGCATGATAAGTCATATGGGTAGGGATAAAATATTGAAGCTTGTGAGTAGGTACTATGTTTAAATTGGTATGAAAATTGAAGTTTTGAAATTTTTGAAGAAGTGTTTCATTTATTAGAAATTTAAAAGGAGGTAAAGAAGTGGATGGACATTATATGCCTTTTCCAATTTTCAAGGGTTCATGGAAAAGTATATCTATGGATTTTGTGATTGGTATTCCAAAAACTAAAAGTGGAAACAATGTAACTTTTATTATTGTTCATAGGTTCTCCAAGATGGCATACTTCATTCTATTTAGGAAGGTGAGTGATGCTTCTCATGTTACAAATTTATTTCTCCAACATGTTATGAAGTTGAATGCAATTCCTTTGAATATTGTTAGTGATAGAGACTCCAAATTTACTAGTTACTTTTGGATGTCTCTTTTGAAAATTTTAGGGATAATGTTGAATTTTTCAAATGTAGATCATTCAAAATTTGATAGTCAAATGATGGTGGTGAATAAATCCTTTCTAAACATATTAATATTTTTATGTGATGTATAGTCAAAAAAGTGGAAAAACATGTTGTATCATGCTAAGTTGTCATATAATAATACTTTTCATCTGGCTATTGGTAAAAGCTCATTTGAGGTAAACTATGGATTTTATCCAAAGATGGTGGGCTCTTTAAAGATATTTGATGGTAAAGCCTAACTTAGTGTTTATTTTCTATAAGAGATGAGGGATTTTCATGCACAAGTAAAATAAAATCTTAAGAAAAAGGTTAAAGAGTGATTTCTTAAGAGGAATGAAGATAAATAGAAGCCAAATTTTGTTGTTGGTGACTTAGTTTAGGTGCACTTGAAGACGAAGTGGTTGAGAGATGTTGACTTCTCTAAGTTGAAAGCTACGAAGATGGGGCCTTTCAAAATTAAGGCTAAGATTAATGATAATGTTATTGAGTGGATTTACCAAATGATGTTGGTATGTATTTTGTATTTAATGTTTTAGATCTTGTGCACTATCATGAACTAGTTCATGAGAAGACCATATAAAGTAGCATCCATAAGTTGAAGGGGTTTATAGATTAGTCCAAGCCTTCAATGGAGAAGAAGGTAATTGTACTCAAGTGAAAGGAAGCTTCTAGCACTTGGGAAGTTAAGAGGCATGAATATTTGATCCATTGAAAGGACCAATCTATAGATGATGTTGTATGGATCCATGAGACTAAAATTCATGAGTGGGAAATCACTTTAACCCCTACTCCTCCTTTGTTCACTTGAGTTTTTTTTTAAAGGATGGAAGAACTAGTGTAGGAACACCTCTTCTAATCCCCTTGTTCTCTCATATGTATGATTTTTGTAGGTTTCAGGCTCTATGAAAATATCTTGGAGGTTAAGGAGACATCTTGAACAAAAGTAGAGTCTTCCTAAGAAACATCTTGGTCTAGTAAGAGACATCTTAGTCTTAGAGAAGACATCTTGACCAAAGTGAAGATGTATTAGGAGAGTTGTCTTACCAATAGTAAAGGTGTTTTATGTAAGACATTTTTCCGTATAGGAGATGTCTTTCCTAGTGAGGAAACATCTCCCAAAAATAGTAGACATCTTAGCTGAAAGATATGTTTTTGCAAGAGATGAACTATAAAGGTTAGAGATGATTCATATAGCCAAGAAATTTCCAAATCTGACCATTTCAAGTTGGGAAATAGCTAAGAGACAAAGAAAAAAGATAGAAACACCATGAAAAATCCAAGTTAATGTTGTGCAAGGTTTCCCTAGATTTTTATCTTCTTTTCTTAATAAATTGGAGGTGTTTCATGTTTATGGATGAACAGAGAGAGTGAGAGAGAGAAGTCTTGGGGAGTTCTCTTAAGTTAAGGAGAACTTGGCAAGAGTGTGATAGAGCACATTAAGTAAGTGTAGGTTTGGTTGCAACTCTAGGATCAATGTGTGTAGATTAGCCTATGTATTCTAGTCTTTTGTTTACTTCTTTGTATTGAATCTTAGTCCTAGATTGTAGGAAAGATTTTCCATCGATTGTATCTTACATTGAGAATATCATGTGATTATAGAGTCCTATTCTTTGCAATATTATTTGAGTATTTTAATATGTTTTGAATGTTTTATGGGTTTTGTGAATCCTATTGTAATCTTCTAATTAAATAATTAAAGATAGCTAGTTTTCTTATGTTCGAGAAAAAGTTATTGTCTTTTCATTATATCTAAATTTAATATTTGAAGGTGATATATTATTGGAGTGAACCTACTCCAACATTTGACTTGGAAGCTCCAAGTCATGGGTGTAATTTTGGTGGATAATGATAAGTTATATAAATTTCTAATTGGACTATGTATCTTAGGGTAAGGGTTTGTCATTTAGAGTGATGATAAGATACTCGTTTCTAATGGTAATTACCTGGATTTGAGCCTAGATGCAAACATTCAAAAAGGCTAGGCTTTCATTCATCTACCAACCCTCTTGGGATCTTACTTAGTAGGATGACCATTGTGTCTCTAGGTGATGATCTTTTATTCTTTTGATCCTTCTCTTTTGACTTGTACTACATTTTGTTGAAGTCTCATTAATTCCTTTATTGTTCAACTAATATAACCCTAATACAACACTATAAAATATTGGCTTTATCATTTCAAATTATTTTATCCATAGGAAAGACTCATCCTCTAGTTGTGCAAGCCTCAAGAACCCCTAAGACACTTAGAATATAAGAAAATGAGAAAATTTTGAAGAAAAACTAAGCAAAATATGACTTTTATAACCCTTAACATCATAACTATGATGTTATAGGCTTGTAACGATGTCACAACTACAATGTTATAACTATGATGTCACATACGTAGAGTTCTATATATATGCATGATATCCCTTATAATTTTACACATTTTTTCTAAACAAGAAGGAAGCTTTTACCATTTTAAGAGTCAAAAACATTCCAAGAGACATAACTCCAAAATTATGAGCCCTACTAATGTGATTCAAGAACCCTTGACCTCTTGGATTTGGGTTCTTTGTTAGAAGAAGCCTAAGATAAAATTTTGAAAAATTCTCTAACACCTATTTTAAAGCTTAATAAGGTAATTAATAATAAAAAATGTTGAATCTTAATTAATTACTTAATAAATTATTTACTTTAGAGCCTTAAGAATGATCCTCTGTAACCACATGATGTTAGTAATCATATATTTTTTAAAGTCTTAAATAACCCAAAGGATTAGGAAGAATCAAAACTATAATGAAATTATTAAAATACAAACAATTAATCCTTGGTAATTACAAATGGTGTCTAAATTCATTCTTGATATCAAAGATCCATCACAATCTAGAAAATAAAGGCCACATGAGGAACATGATAGGGGCAAAGAATAAGATCAACCATAACAACCCTATGTTAAGAACCCAGGAAGAGAGAAAGAAGTTAATTAGCCTACATCATAATGTCAATACCCATATTATTCTACATAGCCAAAAGCCTCAACATCACTTTCCCTAGTGATATCCAAATAAATCATGCATTCTAATGTATGTGTTAAGGCTATCAATAAAAATTTCTTCATGGATGAAGTGGTTGTAAAACTTAACTTTTGATCATTTCTTGAGATTGTGCCCTAGGAGGTATATGAGAAATTATAGTATTCTCCATTTTAGCTAACTCTTTTAATCAATGGATACTGGTACCTTAGGGAAGCATATCAATTCAAGCACAATAATCAAGAAGATGCTATGATTAAAATTAAGGGAATTACAATGTCCTGTGTTGTGGATGCCATCATTGAAATGTTATGATTACCTAACATGGGTATAGAAACTAATGTGATCTTCACCTGTTTTGATTCTAACAACAAAACTCTATGTTTGAAGAGAGGCTAATCAAGATAAGAAAAAGTAGTACAAGTTCATAATAATAGTATAGAAGATTTACTTTAAGATAAAAACCTATTACATCTACTCTACTAAGCACTTGAATAAAATATCAACCTATTTAACTAAGGAAAGCATGATATTGAGTGAAGAGTATTTGGACAACATGACTTATCTCTTTTTCCTAGAGATCCAACATAGATTCAAGAAAAAGAAAAATAGTAGACCAACATTTCTATTTCCCTGCCTCATTAGAAACTTTTGTAGATAAGCTAAGATACTGGGTTATACAAATGATGTGGTTAGAATAAGATCAAATGCATCATACATAGAAATGATTAAGCTTTTACTATATAAGAAAGATTAAGTGGAGTTACCTCCATATAATGAAGTTTCACAGAACATACTTGTAGTAGAAATAGGTTGCATAGGATCAAGCATCCATGTCCTTACAACAACAATTGATGTCTACTATCTAGCAATAAGCCATCTACAAGAGATATCATAAGTTGTAACTTGAAGAGCTAGAGAGTTTCAATAATGATTGTGCATATCATTTAACAAACTTAAAATCTTCAAGGACCCAGTATAAGAAGAATTTTGATGCAACTTATAAGGTAATTTTACATGTTCTTATAAGCTTTCATCTTGAAATAGTGTAAAACTAATTTTTATCCCTCAGTTAGCTAACATGGACTACAGACTTATTTCACGGTTACCTTATGAAACTAATTTCTAGAACCAATTTTTGGTTCTATTAACCTCTTCAAATTCTACAAGGTAACATGGTAGTAGAATTAATTACCCTTGTAATTTTATAATTTTCTTCTTATTCCATAATCAATAAAGTTGATGTGGTTCATAGAAACATTGTGGAAGCTCTTTGTAAGATTAATATTTGGTTCTATGAACCCACTCTAACTTCATGCGGTGACATGGCAAAATAAAATTAGGTTTCTCTTGCAAGAATAAACTCTTTCCTCAAAATTTCAATTCTATAATCTTTAAAATGATAACCTTTCATCCAATAATCTTAGATTAATTATTTATGCTAATTTTGTTCCTATTACAAGCTAGAACTAATTCTTTTGACTACATGAATCCATTGCTATTGGTATGGAACCTAGCTAATAAGTTTAAGGAATAATATTTCAAATCAAGTTATGCCCTCATTAGCTCTTTTCTTGGAAATTATTAAAATGTGTTTAATTATGTAGTGTTGTATTAAATATGATTTGAAATCCTAATTATTCATATGAGTTTCTCAAAGCTTAGTGAGCTTGCATGGTTAAGTACCAAAGAATTGTTGAGTGGCACAAACAATTTTCTTTGTAAGATTCATTCTTACTTAGGACTTTTGTTCCATGCAATCTAGATTAAGGAAATGTAACTATCGAATAGAATCTAATGTAAATCCAAAATATTTCTTTTTAAGCTCACTAAGAATACTTCTTATCAAAATTATGCAAGCAATTCATCCTAATCATGGGGCATTAACTAATCAATCTTACTATCCTGCAACTTTTAGATATCTTTGAATTATTAAGCATAATAATTCTTATATTTGATGTTTCATGCTAATGATGGTCATTGTAACAACAAGCACTAACATGCCAAGTCATAATAATTTTTTATGTGTAATAGCATATCATCTAGACCATAAAGAATTTGAAGGTATAATATCTTAAGTTTTTTACCTTGTAAAAAATTTAGAGAAGCATTTAGAATTCTATAACTATGGTAAATATAGAAATGTAGGTGAGAATGGAGGGGGCTCCAAGGAATGGTGTGGTTTGACAATTTGGATGGTTCTCTTTTAAATTACATTAACCATGTTTTAGTATCCTTTTCATCAGATCACACTTTGAGATGGACAAAAGAAAAAAAATTTAAACTATGGTAGTGAATGCATTTACAAAGCATCATAAAATTCCTTTCTTTCTTGATCCAAGTAGTCAAATTGGAACTCTTTCATAGCAACTTCACAAAAACATGTAATAGTTTTTAAGCTTATGTAGATGCAAGAATAGGAAGTTCATGAAAGAATATTAAATTAATATCATGCTATAAGGTGGATGAAGGAAAATCTACCTTGAGTTTTTTTAGATATTTCTACCTTGTTATATTCTTATTCTTGGGTATGTTATATTTGGTCCCATACCTATCTCCATCAAAATAAACTAGCTTATCTCCTTTTTAATTTTGGATTTATTTTTGTAATCCAAGAAATATATAATGAGCTCTAAGGGATCATCCTTGAAAACACAACAATGGCCAATGCCTAAGCTATAATCCTCCCGTAAAATTCTTCTCCATTGTTCTCATTAATTCTCTCTATGCTTCAATCTTGAAGTTGTGCTGCTGCTAATGGTTCAAGAGTCAATTTTTTCCTAGGGTTTTTCATCTTGAAGGTTTTCCCTAGGGTGACTCTATGTCTTTTTAATTTTTGTAGCTTTCTTTAAATTTAATATTATATTGGTGCAAGAGACTGGGAATAACAATTGGCATCAAAGCCAGGTTCCATGCACCACTATTATTTTTTCAAGTAATTGTAGGAAAATATCATGACCAACTCTCTATCCAAAATTGAAATTAAAAATTTCAATAGGTTCAACTATGAATTATGGAAGATCAAGATGGAGGCTCTCCTCGTTAAAAAAGACTAGCATAGTGAAATTTCAAGAGTAAAGCTTGATAAAATGTCTAATGAAGAGTGGAAAAGGTTAAACCTGAAGGTAATAAGTACAATGCATTTATGTCTTTCAAATTCAGTATTTCTTAATGTTTCCAATGTTTTTTATGATAAATATTTATGAGATAAATTGTAAACATTGTATCAAACAAAGTTCCTAACCAATAAGTTGTTATTGAAGAAATGATTGTATGATTGTAAAATCGTTGAAGTTACCACAATTATAGAACACCTAAATATCTTTAATACACTGGTCCATTAGTGACAATCTATAGAGGTGAAAATGGATGAGAAAGATTAGTGCAACACACTTCTAGATTCATGGGAGACATTTATGATGGATTTAAGTAATACATCTACTAGCTTTATTGTTAATAATGTTGTTGGTCAATTATTGTCTAAGGAATGAAGAATGAAAACATCTACTTCTCAAAATGATGTATTATTTATGAAAAATGATGTAAGTCCAAAGTTTTCTAAGAGGCCTCAGTTTAAGAATAAGCCTCAAAAATTTGTAAAGAGGCTACCCAAATGTTAGAATTATGGTAAAGTTGGTCATGTAAAGAAAGATTGTAAAGACCCTTTGAAAAAGGACAAAGAGAATAATATATCAAAAAGTGTTCAAGCACCTCTTGCTCAAGAGGGAGATTTGTATGTTGTCTCATCTTCAAATAATGTTGATATGTATTCATGGTATGTGGACTCGGGTGCATCTCATCACTGCACTCCACATGTTGATTGGTTAAATGAGTACACATCATCTAATCTCGAAATAGTAAGATTGGGTAATGATGGTTTATGAAAAGTTATAGGCTATGGAAAGGTAAAGATTTAGTTTTAAAATGGAGTTAAATCAATTCCCAATGTATGTCATGTCCCAACACTTACTAAAAATCTTTTTGTCTATAAGTGAATTGGATGATGCAAGACTAACTATTATCTTTGGATGACAAAAATGTTCAATACTGTATGGTTCATCTCTTTTCGCTTCTAGAATTAAAAAAGGCAAGTTGTATAAATTAGAAGCTAAGACATTAAAGCAAAATTTAAGTGCATTTTTAGTTATTGATTTAAATTCAAGTATTGATTTGTGGCATAAAAGAATTAGACATATTGGTGAAAAAGGATTTAAGAAAATTTACAAGCAGGGTAAATTTAAGTTTTCAAAATATTCCTTGGATTTCTACCATCAATATTTACATGGTAAATAGAGGTGTCACAATTTTCAAAGAAGTAATGCTAAATCTCTTTAGATATTAGAACTAATACATAGTGATGTATGTGAATCAATTAAAGATATTAAAACAAGTTCTCTTGGAGGTGCTATGTATTATGTTTCTTTTATTTATGATTATTCTAAAAAGAGTTGGATCTATTTATTAAAACATAAGTTTGAAGTATTTGGAAAATTCATAGAATTCAAAGCTCTCATTGAGAATTATTTAGGAAGGAAAATCAAAATTCTAAAAACTAAAAATGGTGGTGAGTTTAAATGAATTTAATGATTTTTGTAAATAACAAGACATTCAAAGGCAAAAGACTACTCCAAGACTCCTGAACAAAATGGAGTAGCAAAGCTCTTTAATCAAACATTAATGGAACATGCCAAATGTATGCTTAGTGAATCTAACCTTGACAAGCATTTTTGGGGTGAAGCAATAATGATTGCATGTTATCTTATTAATAGATCTTCTTATCAACTCTTGATGGAAAAATTCCAAAGGAAGTTTGATGTGGTAGGTCGATTAATTTAAGCTATTTGAAGATTTTTGGTTGTGAAGCCTATGTACATGTTCCAACATCTGATAGGTCCATATTAGACTCTAAGTCTATTAAATGTATTTTTCTTGGCTATGTACATGGTTTCAAAGATTATAAGTTGTATAACCCATAAACTAAAAGGGTTATTTATAGTTGAGATGTTATCTTTAAAGAAAAATGTGGATCTATAAAGGAGGAATCTCCAAATACTAAAACTCCTTAAAATGATGTAACTCCTATGTATATGCCTATTGAAATTAATAATGAAATTTTTGAGGGTCATCATCCCTTGGCTAGGGATATTACCCCTAGCAAACAAGATGGTGATAGCATGGTAAATGAACAAGAATAACATGAAGAGGAAGAAAATACTTTCAGTGAAGATGAGCCATTAAGATGTTCAACACGTATAAGAAAATTACCATCACATCTAGAAGAATATGTATTGTTTACTAAAAATGATGAGCCTTCAACATATAATGAGGCATGTTTATTCATGAAAAACATAGAATGAAAATAAGCAATGGATGTTGAAATGTCATCAATTCATAATAATAGAACATAGGAATTGGTTGATCTTTCACCAAGTAGGAAACCCATTGGAAATAAATGGCTGTGTAGGATAAAATCTAGAAAAAAATTCAATCTTGACTTGTTGCTAAAGGATATTCTTAGAAAAAAGGAATTGATTATGATGAAATTTAAGGAATTGGTTATGATGAAAATTTTTCTCCAATAGTTAAATTAACATCCATATGATAATTGTAATCCATTACAGCTATTTGTGATCTTGAACTTGAACAAATGAATGTCAAGATAGCATTCCTCAATGGTGATCTTAAGGAAGAAATCTATATGCTTCAACTAGAAGGATACGAAATTAAAGAAACAGAGCATATGATGTGTCGATTATTAAAATAACTATATGAGCTTAAACAAGCACCAAGGATGTTGAATAAAAAGTTTAATGACCACATGATAAATCTTGATTTTATTACAAGTGTAGAAGAATCTTGTATGTATGTTAAAAATACTTGTGAAAAATATGTTATCATGTTGCCATATGTTGATGACATATTAATAGCAAGTAATAACATACATGATATTCAAGAGTTAAAACTGCATCTGTCTTCTCAATTTAAGATAAAGGTTCTTGGTGCTGCATAAAAAATTTTGGGCATGGAAATTAAAAGGGACATAGCTAATAAAAGGCTTTAGCTTGGACAATCTACCTATGTTGCAAATATTTTAAAAAGATTTAATATGCATTATTGCAAGCATGTGACTATATCCTATGAAACTGGTATTAACTTTCAGTTCAACAATGCCCAAAGACCAGCAAAGAAAAAGAGATCATCATTAAAATTCCATATGCTAGTGCTATCAGTAGTTTAATGTATGAAACGCTCTCTACTAGACCTAATATTGCTTATGTTGTTGGAAAACTTAGCAGGTATATGTCTAATATAAGGAAACAACACTATATTGCTGTGAAGCAAGTCTTCTGATATCTTCATGGTAGGATAAATTATGGGATCCATTATAAAAATGATCTTAATGAACTTCATGAATTCATTGATGCAAATTAAGGAAAAGATATTGATAGTAGGAAATCTACTAGTGGATATGTGTTTAATTTCTTTGGTGATGATATTTCGTGAAAAGTCAAAAAGAATCTTGTATTGCTCAGTCTACCACTAAAGCTAAATATGTTGCTGCTAACTTGGCATGCCAAGAGGCTATATGGTTTCAAAGGATAATAGCTAAACTTGGCCTTCCTCAGACTCTGATTAATATTGGTTTTCATAGTCAAAGTATCATAAACATATCCAAGAATCCAACCTTTCATGCTTGAAAAAAACACATTGAAATACAATATCACTATATACGAAAGATAATTACAAAGTGATAGATTCTTCTGAATAAAATATCTACTGAAGAAAATCTTGTAGATCTACTCACCAAGTCAACTCCTACTGAAAAGTTTCTCTGGTGTCAATCAGCATTTGGCCTACTAAAAAATGGTATGGACTATTCTTTAAAGAAGTTTTACCTCCAAGAGGAAGAATTGTAAGGTGGATGAAGGCAAATATACCTTGATTTTCTTTAGATATTTCTACCTTGTCATATTCTTATTCTTGTCTATGTTATATTTGGTCCCCTACCTATCCCCACTAAAATAAACTACCTTATCACCTTTTTAATTTTGGGTTTATTTTTGTAACCTAAGCAATATATAAGGAGCTCTAAAGGAGCATCCTTGAAAACACAACAATATAACATAATAATGACCAATGCCTAAGCTGTAATCCTCCCCTGAAATTCTTCTCCACTATTCTCGTTAATTCTCTCTATGTTTCAATCTTGAAGCTGTGTTGCTGCTAATGATCCAAGAGCTGATATTCTATTGGGGTTTTTCACCTTGAAGGTTTTCCCTAGGGTAACTCTGTGTCTTTTTAATTTTTGCAACTTTCTTTAAATTTAATATCATATTGATGCAAGTGACTAGGAATAACACATGCTATGGGATGCTATAATGTGTGTCAAACATGGGAAAAGGTGATTCTTGCAATAGATTATCATATAAGGGCAACTGAATATGGTAGGAAGAAAGAAGAGTGTTTGATCCAACTTAAAGAGAAAATTTGAAAAAAGTCCTTGTTAAGGAAAATTACAAAATAACATCAATTTTGACATGTTCTGCATAACACATCTAAAAGGCTTGGACCTAAACTCAAATCTTATTTAGTATAAATTAGGCATAAAAATATATAATTTAGGATTCAACATGAAATTTTAAAAAACAAGACAAAGAAAAGAAAAGAAACCACATTTTATCATATGCTATTTTTATTAATCTCTTAATGATAATTAATCCACATAGTATGGTATTTCATTTTCTCAAAGAACATTATGTTAGACTTTATGGATCATAAAAAAAATAGCACAGTAGAATCTTAAAAGCTTTGTAAACTCAAAATGCAATTGAATTGAATTTTATTTGCATCTAATTTGATTGCCTTGAAGGTAGAAAAATCACATTTTATAGGCTAGGCAAGGAACCCCAACAACCTTGAATGGAGTGGCATTAGTGCTTCCCTTCATCACGGAAGCATTAATGCTCCATAACTAGAGTAGTGTTAAATTTTCATAACCGTAACAATAACTATTACAAGATAACAAATCTTTAATTAACAAATACCTATGAAAACTGGATCATTTATTCGTACATTCTCCCACTTGGTCCACTTGATTGACATTGTATGTTTACAACTATATCATAGCTATGCTATGCCTCTAGCTTTACTCTAATTTAAATAAACAATCTTAATACATGAATCATGATGGTCATATCAACAAGTTTGAATATTTCCTTCCATGTATTACAGTACATTACACTCCTTAAGTGAACACTTTATGAGCTATTTCTTTACAAATGATGTTTGATAAATCATTATAGGTCCTAATTTAGTTATTCTAATGGATATGGCATAAACTTTATGTGCACTTCAAATATGCCATTTATTATCCAAAACTTCTTTAGTGGGGTATATATAAGAGTAAGAAGCAAACTATATGTGGATTAAACAAGTTTCATATAATCCACATGATCTGTATGTCATTTTGTTGGCAATGCTTTAGTCATGGATCAAAATAATTACCTTAATACTAATATGCTAAATATCAAATGCATGCTTCTTTATTTCTATCTTTAGCAGCAAGGTATCTTATATCGATATGTTTGTTGTAACTTCCACTTTCATGACTCTTACCATAAGATAAGATTGCAACTAAGATACCATAATAATTCCTTATTGTCCTTCCTATAGATTCAATGAATTTTAGACCAAAAATAGCATTTCTTAACCATCATGCTTGTGAAATAGCTTTATCACATGTATTAAATTCTATCTTTAAGGAATTTCATGGGCATTGCTTTACAAGGATCTTTATCCCCTTTCAAGAAGGCAAGCTATCCTTCGTCTTAAACCTTTTGAGAAAGGAATAAGACCAAGTCATTGCTTGTAATTATAATGTCACTCATGTATAAGATCAAGAAAATAACTTACTCCCACTATTCTTGAGGTATCATAACATTGTGAAAATTTATATATCATTGTTGGGAGACTTGCTTTATTTATCTAACTTGCAAGTCATGTGACTATCTTAAGAGAAATTCTTAAGAAAATATCATTTTTCACATCCATTTGGTGATGCTCTAATTCAAAATGAGTGACCAAAGCCATGATTATTCTAAACAAAACCTTCTATAATACTTTAGAGAAGGTTTCGTGGTAATCAATGCCCTCCTCTAACTCTATATCATT
Organism: Gnetum montanum; assembly: GCA_015680685.1. Lineage (NCBI taxonomy): Eukaryota > Viridiplantae > Streptophyta > Gnetopsida > Gnetales > Gnetaceae > Gnetum > Gnetum montanum. Next base: position 436,749 of record MNCI01026689.1, read on the forward strand.
TGTCATTTCCAAAAGATTCATTTTGGTCTTACAAACCCATTGTTGATGATTTCTCTAGTAATTCAAAGAGATTCTAGACTTCGATTTGATTTTTTTTCTCTTTTGAGTTATCAGACTTTGATTTCTTTATGGCATCAAAGTGTGAAATTTCCTCCACTCATGGCTTATGAAAATTAAAAGGGATCATCCTTGGAAGATTACCAATTTCTCTTTATCTTTTAGAGATTCATTAGATTCCTTTATTTCCTCAACTATAACCTTCAAGGAAATTCTCTCCCCTTAAATTTTAAGATCCTTAAATAATTTAACTCTTCCATGTTGATGAGTGGCGAGGTACCCCTACACTCCACCATACGAATACGAGCGTACACTAGTGACCCGGTCGAACTCCACAGACTAAATGCCTTAACGCCACAAGAAACACTTGGGGTTAATCGTTCGTTGTCTTCCCAGGCTTGCTTGTATGTGTCACGGTGTATGGTTAAGCAAGTCTGAGGTATGTGATTTTTTTGGTATTTTCGGCTTATCTTCTATGCTACCAGGAGAAAGGGTTGAGAAAACTAAACTAACTCTAACTAAGATCTAAGTCTAAATTAACTAGCGTCAGCATCCGTTCCCACTTGCCGGACACACCCTGAACTATGCAACTGCGGCTTACCAAACGCTAATCGTTACTGGGATCGCCACACGTAACGCAAGTGCTCGAAGTGGTCGTACTGAGGCACCTATTTAGCCTACGTGTGATAAGCAGCCGATTCCTTAGCCAGCCGTACACACCCGTGGGTGCTCGTAACTAAGTCGTACTTATCACACGATCTAGCCTAGCAATGAGCAGCCGATTCCTCAACTAGCCGTACACATTAGACCCGGGAGTTACCAAGCGCAGAATCCTGGAATACGCTACTGGGTTACCAAGCATCCAATGCTCGTAATTGAGTCGTACTCATGCATTGCGTCAAGCAGCTGATTCCTTGACTAGCCGTACACGTCCGTAGACGCTCGTAATCAAGTCGTACTTGAACGCACTAGGAAAGTAGTAAATGAAAGCAATAAAACCATGTACTGCAAGGTTTATGCAATCAAGTTCGTCTTTATTGCCGTACACAACTTGGGTTCAGGTTACAAGTTGCTCGAATAAAGAGCTGTTCACTCTAGGACTCCTACTGCGGGCACATGGGGAAAAATTCTAACTCTGGAGTGATCAATCTGCCAGAGCTTCGCTACACTAGCCAGGATTGGGAAATGAAGGGAGTGCCGCCTCTTATTTATAGATATGGCGGCGGGATGCAATATCGCGTACGCGATATCGCGACGGCCGTGATATCGCGTACGTGATATCGCGGCCTAGTGTAAGTCGCGTCTCATCATATCCCCATGACTGAATGAAAAGTCGTCCTTGAGTTCCTTACAATGATATCAGGTAGGTATGGGATTATTAGGGAAAATGGAACTAATGGGATGACATGTGAATAGTCTTTATTACAAGACTTGACAAGAACTGGTGTTCATGACAACATGGGTGAACACCTTATTACAATTACATCAGGCCACAGTTGGCAGCTGAGAGAAAAGAGGAGAGAGAAAATAGAAGAGAAGAAGAGAGAAGAGTCTTGTTGCTGCCAACGCCGAGATTACGCCTTTCGTTGTCCATTTGTAAGCGCATTATTAATTCCACTCCTTTCATGTTGCTTCAGCGTTGCTCCATTCCAAGTGTTTGCTCCAGATCCATTCTGTTGTTGTATGACTGCCATCTGCACATACAACACCATCATATATTAGCAAGGGTAATTGAATCATTAAGTAAAGCATACCTTGCTTCAGTTTAGGTTCACTGGCTAAGGTGTGGTATGGCTGATATGGATATGGGAAAATGTAGATGATGACTACCGAAGGTATAGGGGTTAGGAAGAAAAACGAAAAAAAATTTGGGGCTTAGGATAAAAATCAAAAAATCAGGCCCCGTACCCCAATGACTAATCACGAACCTCCAGTAGCGTTAGAATGGAGAGAGAAAAGGAATAGGAATGATAGGTAAAAAGGGACAACTATGGCATCGATAAAAGGGATGTCATGATGGAAATGAACAAAAATGATAATTAATTGCAAAACGTTAAGGAAAAGAAGTTAACTAGTGTTCCAAATAGGAATGTCAGTGGGTCCTCCCCAAAGCAGGCTCATGCCCTTAATGCCCTGACAATCCCACATTCAAAGAGTCCGTAGGCTCTGGGGATGTCCTTTGGAAACAAGAGTTAAAGTCTTAACCGGAAGAATTTACCAAAAAGAAAAAAAAGCATCAACTAAAGTATATACAATGATACAACAGGCAATGAGGTGAATAATGGAGAGAAGGATGGGAAGAAAGAGGAATGAAATGGAATCCCAAGAACAAGGTGGTGTACAGCCCCTTGTGTGTTCGATGATTAATGTGACTTGGCGAATATCATCCCAACTCTGGCCTCAAACCAACCACTTCCAGTGACTTCGCATCAATGCAGTTGGTTAAATCATCCACTTGGGTAACAAGGAAGCAACTTCGAGAAGCCACCACCATTCCGACGAAACAACAGAGAGAATGGGAAGCGAGAAGGGCCTTAGTTAGAGGGTACACTTTGGTTCCATAACCAGTGCTTGCAGCCCAAATTTTATTTCGTCTAAGGGGTGTGCTTTGAATCCTCACTTTTAGCTTTTTAGCTTTTTCTCTTTTTTTTTCTTCTTTTTCCATTTTTTTCCATTTTGTCTTCTCTTTTTTTTGTTTTGTGTTTTTATGCATGGGGACCACACCATGCAAAGACTTCTTTATTTTTATTGTCTCAGCTTCCAATTATTGGGTTACATCGGAACGGTAAGAAAACCCAAGAAGAAAACATCCAAGCACCCAAGCGAATGACCAACACAAGAGCACCAAGTTTCCTTGAAGTCACACCCGTTTCAAATCCTTGAGTCCTTCCTTAGTTTGAGAAATGCCCAGTCACTGGTTCGTTAAAGTTCTTATTGGAAGGGAACTGTACATTTCCAAGCCAAGGGAAACCATAGACTTGATGGATGGATGGATGAAGTGATCTCATTGCCTGCCATATCAAAAGAACATACCTTAGTATCAATAATGTAACTTCAGGTAAAAACCAAACATTAGCAATCAATGAAAAATAGTTCATCCCATCGGCCTGAACACTTATTGGGTGACGAATTTACATGATGGATGACACACACACACACACACACAAAAGATAGAAAAATATAACGATGTTGTAAAACAAAAACAAGAAAAGTTAAAGAAATTTGTAAAACAAAAATTAGAAAAGTTAAAGAAATTGTAAAACAAAAATGTGGGAAACAAAAACATAGTAAAACAAAAATGTGTAAAACAAAAACTGAAAAAGAACTGAGGGCCCCATATGATTAGCATAGGTGGCCATCTCCCCCATGACTGAGTTGTGAGGGAGAGATCCAAAGTAGTGAGCGCCTATTTGAATTTCTAAGCAGTGCCCAACTTCTCCCAAATGATAATCTTAAGTTCAGGGGTGGAAGTTGGCGACGCTCACGTTCCAATGTATCTATGCCAGGGTTGTTTGCATGAGTTTCCTTAGTTCGTTCCATGCATATTTGTTTGCTCTTATGAGAAGCTGTCAACCACGGGGTGTCTACTTCTTCTTGTGTGGTTGCTACATACAGGCATC
>MNCI01026689.1:443718-500914 GCA_015680685.1 Gnetum montanum
GGGAAAAATTCTAACTCTGGAGTGATCAATCTGCCAGAGCTTCGCTACACTAGCCAGGATTGGGAAATGAAGGGAGTGCCGCCTCTTATTTATAGATATGGCGGCATGGGATGCGATATCGCGTACGCGATATCGCGGCCTAGTGTAAGTCGCGTCTCATCACATGTTAACCCTAAGCCTTCCTATGGGTAGAGGTTGCATCATGCATGAATTTACATGTCAAATTCATTAAAAAGACTAATAAATCGAAAATAAATAATCTATACATATGGGCATAGGAACATTTAATTTAGATTCACTATCTTATACTAATTAGGTCATAAGAATAACCACCTCCCTGTGGGGCCAAGCAATTAACTTATGAACTAATTGCAATTCTTTAAATGACACCATTATCTTAAAAACATCCTTATGACTTAAGGTGTTGTGGCTATCCTAAATCCATATTGAAATCTTTCTTAATATGGCATCAAGAATATCATAAATAATCTTTACAATTCATAAATTTATCCAATAATGTTAGTAGCAATTCATCATATATGCATGATAACATATGAAAATATTCATGCCTTATGCTACTAGCATGGAATGCATAAGAATATAATCTACATGTTCAAGAAATCCTTAAGCTACATTTTGATAAAACCTTATTTATTATGCAGCTATAGCATTACAAGGCTACTTCTAAAGCATGTAAATGTAGCAAACAAACGTACAAAAAATATTCATATTTTATATCTAATTTTAACAAAATGCTTTATACGAGTAACAAATTCATGCATTAATCCTTTTAAGCTATTATACCAAAAATAAAAAATAAAAAAATGTGAATATGCCTTAACATGCTGTTGCTACTCTTTAAGTCACACTATATATTTCCAAATCAAATAATATAACGCATAAAATAATATCAATTTATCTTTGTTAATCATTTCTCAAATGTTGATTCTTGCTAATAATCTCTGCCCTAATAATGCCGTGTATGCAACAACAGAGGTGGATCATAAATTCCACCATAAATTGAAGTCCGGCAGCCCGTACGCCCTGAGCAGTCATTAAAATCAGTATGGAGGCTGATAACCAAGGCTTCCTTGGTTGTGGGCTAAACCAGCCAAGCCACTACCATTCTTGTTGGCCGCACCAGTATCCACGCTCAGCTTCTCAGGCGAAAATCCCCAAACCTTGCGGCCCTCCATGGCCTGCAAAAAACCCTCGTTTGGTTCCAGCCAAATCGTGTATCTGCACAGAAGGCGCAGCAGTATTCCAGAACTGCTTCTGGTTCGTCTTTTGCTGCTGCCGGTGGTTATTCTGAGCTTGCTGTTGCTGCTGCTGCGGGGATGTTTCATCAGTTTCCTTGTAATTCGTGTCGCAGTCCATGAAAACACAGAGAAAACCAAACCAAATCAAACAATAAACAAAACTTCACAAATCATGCCGGAACGGTTCACAGAGGCCAATCCAGAGACAACAAAATACAACAAAATGTTGTTCCTTCTTCCTTTCTTTTCAGCAGTTCCCCCTTTTATTCTCCTATCGTCTCAAGGGCACTGTTAAACTTTATGGATCGTAAAAAAAATAGCATATTCCCACACTTCAATTTTCCTCCTCGAGGCACTTCGTGCCAGGAGTTTGGCTGCTTCAGGATTTGGCTGCTAGTTTCAACAAAACTCAGCGAAAATGTCAGCGAAATACGTGATTCCTGAGGTGTTGGGATCGTTCGCGATCCCGTGGGTTTTCTATGATCTGCTGCGCACAAAATAAAATAAAATCTTCGGAGGTATCGTTCTTTCATTAAATTGTCTCGTTTTCTGTTTCTCATTTAGTTCAGCACGTGGACGACATTCATATTCAAATACTAGTTAAATGATATCGACGCTCCTATACCAGTGTTAGATTTTATGAATCATAAAAAAAAAAAATCACACGGAATTTTAAAAGCTTTATAAACTAAAATGCAATCAAATTGGATCTTATTTGCATTTGATTAGATTACCTTGATGATCGCAGATCACACTTTATAGGCTAGGCAAGGGACCCCAACAACCTTGAACGGAGTGGGGTTAGTGCTTACCTCCATCACCGAAGCATTAATGCTCAGAGTAGTGTTAAACTGCCATAACCTTAAACGATAATTGTTCCCACAGATCTTTAATTAAAGAATGCTTAGGCCATTTATTCTTACACATGATAAAACATCATACTTGACGGTAGCTTCAAAACTGAACTGGGGCAGCACAGATTCCCAAGTGATTCTGAAATCATCAACGATACTGGGATCAAGGACCCCTCCGATATTTCTGATTCTTTCATCCCATTTATTCAGCCTGATGAAGTTAGATATGTTGTGTGTGATTGGCTCTGTGTTTCAGCCTGCATTGGTTGCAGGTTCAATGCAATGCAGGCTGAAACACAGAACCAATCACACAACAACAACAAACCAAGAACAAACTGGAGAACACATAATTTGATTTTCATTGAGATACTGATATACCAACATCCAAAGCACTAGATGCCTTTAAATAGTTTCAGTTCCAGATGATTCCAATTACCAAAAAAAGGCCACAAGTCTGACGTGATAAGCTATCACCAATAAACAGTCAACAATTGCTAAAACAGATAAAAAAAATATATCTATGAAAACCGACCATAATTTAATACAGTTCATGAAAACTTTGTCCTCTATCGTTTGTTGTCCGTGATCTTTGGAAGTTTCTTTCTGTAGTTTATTACCGCACTAACAAAAATCATATCCTAGATTATGAAAATTATGAAACTGATCGCGTTAAACTTTTAAACTACTAACAAATTCGGGCATCCTTGGCACCTTGATTCTCAACCGTTATTCGTATACTGCTATTGATCCCGCCATAAAAGTTTTATTATCTTATGATAAAACATGTACCAGAATGCAAGCATTTGCTAGTCGTATTCATTATCTAATAAATTTTGTATTAAAGTATTAAAAAAAGTTTTGGTATAATCCTTTTAGGATACGCTGACAAAACATGCACAATGTCAGCAGCATGAAAACCACCTCACAATTGCTTTAACTTGGTAGTGGCCGCATCACATTTGGCATCTTATGCACACCACACTTAATAAAATGCTTGGACCTAAAAACAACATGACTGTCAAGCAATCATAGAAGTTCTAAAATCATCCAAAAAGAGAAAAATCTAAAAGGGAAAAAATAAATATTTGGGAAACAAAAACAAATATTAACGTCATGGACCCTGAAAAAAAATCAAGCTTAAAAATATTGAAAAGCTTGCACCAATTCAGATATCAAAATGGCAAGTAAAACCTATTCGGAAGACTGCATTTTCTACCATGTTAGATCGGATATGCCATACGTATGCGTGCTACACCAAAATTGTTAAATGCTTATGATATATGCTGAGGTGGATACCGCTTTAATTTTTTAAGTGGCAGCTAGTCACTGTTTTAAAATGCATAGAGCAACTTTTTCAGGGTATCTGATAAATAATGCAAGCCAGTTATCTATTTCCAGCTAACCCCGTTTCTTCTCCTTTTTGAGACCTTAGTGGAACAAATAGGCTTCACTCCGATAGCCTAGATTGGGTTTAATAAATTTACTTAAAAACTGAAATGACATTAGTCCGACTTGGACAAAGCTAACATTATCACACTGATAATGCACTTGCAATACAAAGATTTATTTTCAATACCTTTTATTTTGATTTCCAAGAGATTTTGGCAACTTTAAAATCCTACTTACATCCAGCGGGCTGACAATGAGTGGTCGGTGAGTTTGGCAAAGTGTGTGGCCTCATCTTTTATCGAGCTTCGAAACTAGTATAGTCCTAGCTATGAAAAGGACTTGGAATCTCTATAGGATACTTAAGGATAACTCTTTTTATTAATAATGTGTTTCACATAATTTTTTTCTTTTAGTAATATGCTTAACTAGTGTGTAGTTTAGTATTGGAAACCCCTAAAATCTGATATATCATTATCTAAACACCAAATTTATTTTCCTTTTTAAATATTTAAAAAGTCAAAAATTAATTCTTTTATAACTAAAATTAGTTATAACTTGGTAGAACAAATTTGTCCATAACTAGCCTATAACCATAATCATAATTTTACCTTTCTCTCAATAAATTAAGGGTGTCATACCCCAAAAATAATATATTTGAAATAAATATTTAATGTACAAATCTAGAGAAGCAAAGGAGAAACTCCATAACAAAAAAAAAAGAAAAAAAAGGAAAGGTCCAATAGTTTTGGGGATGCCTTGTCAAGTTTTCTTCCTTAGAACAAATCTTTAAAAACTTTTTCTTTTAGGAAGGAAAAAGATCAAACCTTACCCTTGTTTAGAAACTCCCAATGGGTTTTCACTTCCTACTAATGACTTTCTATTAAGAAAAAAAACTAAATAGAGAAATATTTAGTAATTCACTAGAAGTATTAGCTATTGAATGATGTCACCTTGAACAAACAATGCAAGAAAATTAGCTAGAGGATCTTTGTGAAAAACTACATTACATCAAAACTTCTAGATGACATGAAGAATAAAAGGATGAAAGTAATGCTAAATATGAAACAAAAATCCTTGAATTTGAGTGTCACTAAATAAAAATTCATCTGATCTTGGTTTAAAAGCATGTAAATACCTTCTACACCAAGTCCAAGAACTACAGGGGGACAAGTGAAAAAATATAGATGAATATATCCTGCATGTTACAAACAAAACATCTTAGGTCATGAACACTCAAATGAGAGTGCTAAATACAAATAGGAAAACCTTGATGAATCAAATACCTCAAAAAATGTCTAACTTTTGAAGAAGTAGTGGCATTTGATATCTTCTAAATTCACTACTTTCCATAAATGCACATTGTGATAAATCTTTCAAAGATAATTGAATCTTGGCCAAATATTACTGTTAGAAATAAAAAAGGTTTACATTATCTTGGACCAATACAAAAAACATGATAGCCATTAATCAAAGAAAAATCAAGAAAACCATTATGAAAATCTTGAATAGTTACACTTCTATATAAAAGATCAAAAAATGTATACTTTTTAGAAACATTAATGCCATAAAGACTTTGAATTTAACTAATTAATATAGTAATTATGCATAGAAAGAGATGAAAGGGAGGAATTGTCAAGTTTACATCATGTACTGCAAAGGCATGGATGCTAAAGAGCCCATGGTTCACTATTAATGAGAAGCCACCAAGGAGAAATCTTATTAAGAATAGTCGTAGAAACAATAATATTATTGACATTCCAAAACTCACTAATATCAAATATGCTTTATGAAAATAGAACTTGATATAGTAATACCTTTTAGAAAAAGGATCCAATTCAAAAACATGACTATCTTTCCAGTAATCACTACCTCTAGGCTTTCTCACTTAAGTGTGCTTATGAAGAAAAAAAAAAAGCTTCCAAGCTTCTCCAATAGATAAGCATTTAACCACTTACTTAATACATAAAACGATACCCTAGTTATAATAATTCACTAATCTTAATCCACAATCCTCTTTTGGAGAAGTGTAAATGTTCCAAGCAATGCAACAAAATCTTTTTCTAGAATGGCTATTACTCCAAAAGAAGTTTCGCACAAGCTAATCAATGTGATGATATGTGGAAATACTAGGAGGCCAACATGATGAATAATCCACGTATGTAGCTTGAATGATATGCTTACAAACAATAAGCTTACCAACATTGAAAGCTTCTTCTCCTTCTACTTATTAAGTTTTTATTCAATTTTCATCATTGTAAGATCCCATAAAGTTTTTGAAGGTTTGCAAAAGGAAAAAGGAATGTGTAATAATTTGAAAAAATCTCACTTTTCTAGAAAATGCCTATATTTAGACAAAGTCCATTCTTAAAACCCCATATTACAAAAATAAAATAGAAGATTTGAATGGATTAATCTAAGAGCATGAAAGTTTGCAATATTATTCAACATGATAAAAAAGATTATCTACAATAGCTTTGTTATTTTTTATCATAATAAAAAAGTGAGTTGTAAAATGCATATTTAATAAAGTAAGAACATTATTCTCAATAAGGATGTCTTATAGCAAATTATGTTCTTGGTCATTCTATATATCATGACATAAGAAATATGTAACAAGGATGAAGAGATAAGGAGCAAGAGGACAACCTTACCTAACTAAGTGCTCAACCTTAAAACTATTAGTAATGCTGATATTTGTACTCACAAGTGCATTAATATTTGCAAAAAGAGCCTCCACCATTCTAATAAAATTTTCTATTAAATTTTATTTGTAAGGATAAGCAATAATAAATTTCCATTCAATTCTATCATATGCTTTAGCATAATCAAGCTTTAAAAATCCATGTCTTGATTAAAATCTTCAACCTAGTACATACCCTCCTGAGCTATAACAACATTGTCCAAAATATATCTACCTTTAACAAAGCCATTTTTCACTAGAGTAATTAGCTAATAAATAATTAGTTTCAATATTTTTGCAAGACATTTAGCCAAAATTTTACAAACACGGTTTAGAAAAGTAATAGGGCACCAATTATTAATGTGGAAAAGATTACCTTCCATAGGAATAAGTATGATGACTCTTTTATTCAACTATTAACCAAGTAAACATTGTTTAATGACTTCTACAAAAACACAATAAATGTCCATATAAACAACTTCCTAATGATTTTCTAAAAATTCAATGGGAATTCCATGAAAACCTAGAGCTTTATCATTGTCCAAGCTAAACACTACATCTTTAAGCTTAGTAAGAGAAATATCTTGTTCAAGAAGATGGTTGTGACTGTTATGAACAATATTAGGTAAATGATCATAATTAAAGAGAAAATCCTCATGATTAAAATCCACTAAAATAAATATATGTTAGAAATATCTTTCAAGAAAACCATTGATAATAAGAGGATTGAAACTAATTTTACCATCAAAATAAGATTTTCTGACATGAATTTCTAAACACATAAAATAAAATTTTATACCAAGTCTACAATAAAGAATAAAGTCTACTATTTGCATCATGTACATCTTTAGAATGAGAAATATATTTGCTATCCAAAAACTGTTGCATTTCCTTAACTATGCTTCCATGTTTACCCATTTGTTGGCATTAGTATGTTATGCAAGGAAACTTTATCATGCTTCAAAAAAATATTATGAAGGTATAAAAATTTAAAATATAATTTGTTCACTATTTTAAGAAAATAAAATAAAATAATTAAATTTTATTTTTTGAATTAATGGATTGATGTACTATATAATGATCCTAATTCAACCTTTTAATGCTCTTTTTAATGATTTTAAACTATTGGGGAATGATGGTTTATGCTCCTTAGTATGGCCTCATCACTTTTCTATAAATTAAAGGGCCTCTCCATAATGTAAGAATTTGATTTTCTAGCAATAAATTGGTTGTACAAAGTTTTTCATCCAATCTACTATATTTCATCGTTTCTTCCATAACTTTTCACATTTCATCAATTTTCATTAAATTCATACAAGTTTCTTCTTCATATTTCACTATAATTAAATCTTTGCAACTTGTCCATCTCCATATTACTATTAATTTTCTTTGTAACTGCTATAACACTACAAGATAGCATCTTCTACGATAAGTCTTCACCAATTCACAAGTTCTCATCATCAAGAGAGAACTTAAAAAGTCATTATCAAATTTATTTGTATTTATATCAAATCCAGACTACTTTCAGCAAATATCAGAGTTCCAAATTGAAGAACATCTTAAGGAAAATTTGTACATTTTCTTTATATTTCAATTTATAAAACTTAAGATATTTGTGAAAATTAGTTTCCCCATGACTCATAGTCAAATCATGGTATTGTAGGTTAATAGACCACAAGCTCACCATGACTCGTAATATTCTAGATTTTAGAATTTTGATAATCAAGACTTGTGGTAGAGCCATGGAAGACTCATGGTATCAAGTATAAATTATGGCAAAGTTGTGGTCATCTAGAATTCTTAACCATGACTTGTGGTAATCTTATGGTGCAATGATCGTAACTCATGATCTAGTTATGATAAATGTTTCAATAAGGAAAATTCACCATAACTCATGGTAAATTATGGTGCAATTACCATGCTCATGGTAAAGTTATGGTATCCTTAGAAAATTTTCATCTTTATTTCATGCTACACCATGATCTGTGGTGAAGTCTTGGTGTAGTAACTACAACTCATGATGTAATCATGTTATCCTTAGAAAAAGTTAATCTTTGTTTCAAGTTATACCATGACTCATGGTAACCTAGCCCATGACTTTTGGTCAAGTCTTGGTCAACATATGATCAATAAAAAAATAATTTTGATAGATTCTTGATGAACCACAGTTTATCAAGCCCCGATATTGGGTACACGATATTGTGGCCTAGGTACAATATCATATATGCGATATCATGATTTTTGTCTTAGCCTATAAATATAGCACTTAGGCACATAGTTGAGGGAGAAGTTTTGGAGAGTTAAAAGTTCTTTTCCTTTGGCAATTTAGTTTCAATTTCTTTCTTTCAAGCTAGTTATTCCTAGTGCATGCCTATAGTGTGATGTTTGTAATTGTACAGCAACTTTGTTTGAGTGTGACGTACTTGGACACATGCATGATTGGCAATAAAGATCGAAATTACTTTTATCATTGTAGCATTTACTTAGATTAATTTCTTTATTTTAATTATTTAATTCCTTCTTTAGTTAACATTTCAATTTATTGTTATTTACTTTTCCTGTCATTAAGTAGAATGTGTACACCTTAATCACAAGCGTTTAAGTGCATATACTTGGGCACACCTAGCAATATTCCCACGAAGTCCAAGATGTGTTTGGATGGTTAAGGATGGATACCATCACCATAGGCTAATTTAGGTTTTGCTTCCATTATTAATTTAATCAATTTATCTTTTCTGTTATCAAGAGTAACGTAGAATTAGGACAACACTATATGCCTCATACTAGACTAAACCATACATGACAAAGCTACCACTAGTCTAGGTGGGAAGATAGTGAACTGTAATCAATGTATAACTATCTAGGTCCCATAGCTAGTCCATCCGTAGAGTTCAACCAGATCACGCGTACATACTCGTATTCGTATGGTGAGCGTAGGGGTACCTCACTGCTCATCATTGGCACCATTGCTGGGGATGGTGCTAGTTATCTAGATTAGTTATATTACACAAGATCACTGTAAAAGGGTATTAATGATATATCTTTCAAGAAGTATTCAAACACACACCACAAATTGACAACAATGTCTCACTCACACGAAAATTATTATGAACTATATAGCGTACCTATTCATTAGAGAACTAACGAAATATAAAATGAAGAAGATTGGAGTGATCCACCTTATGAAGGGATTTTTCATAATCATGGCCATCCTAATGACATTCAAAGACTACATTCACCTAAGGTAGACAATCTTGAAGAAGATGACATCAGTCCTAAACTAGGGGAGGCCTCAAGGCCTAAGACCTCATTAGTACTTAGAAACGATAAACCAAGGGACCTTGAGGAACATTATAGAAACCATGGCTATCCTATCGGTTCCTCCTTTTCATCTTATTCCTCAACTTCAATGTCAAGTTCTGATGAAGATGAACGTAGGTATAGAGATAGAGCTCCATGAAAGGGTTGGGATAAAGTCAAAAATCGAACCCATAGACACACTCAACGTCATTAACATGAATGCAAGTCCCATCATCACCATCGATCAACCAAAGGTTTTAATTAGGGCATGTTTGACAGTGATAAACCCTTAGTTTTTAAAATCCTAATGCACATCACAAAGGCCATTAAGATATCTCACAGGCATAGCAAGAAGAGTTGACTACCTAAGTTTGACATGAATAATATTCCAAAACTTGCTGGAGGCTATGATTCAGATTTGCAACATCATTTACAAGCCTTCCATGATGCTTGCATGATCAACAATGTGGACAATAAATGACAAAAGCTTAAGCACTTTCCTAGGACACTGATTGATGAAGCTAAATTGTGGTATAGATCATTGGAACCAAATTCAATCAGAAAATGATCAACCATGTTAGAACGTTTCACTAAAAGATACCAAAGCTATACGCAAGTGTTTTCCTTAAGGAGACAAATCCAAAGATGGAAACAAGAATAATAGGAACCCTTGGACATGGCCTTAGATAGATACTATGCCTTACTAAATAAATTTCTAGGTCATAGGTTCTCTGAGAAAGAGCAAATACTCCACATTATAGATGGGCTTAGTAATGAAATAAAGATGAACCATGGAAAGTATGCTTGGGGACAACTATATAAGCTCCAAGCCCACCAGGTTAAAGAACTAATAGAGTGCTTGGTGAAAGAAGAGAAAGAATTATTTAAATGGGAGAATGCCAAAGCATTTGAGTAGGATCCAACTCTAGAAACAACAAGGGTCTAGAACTATGATGAAGAGGAAGAAACCAATTCTAAGAGGGTAATATAGTCCCAACCTTTGCCAATATAGAAATCGATAGATGAAATTGAGGCAAAGCATAACAAGATGACCATATGGGCAAATGAACAAAGTGTGAACTTAGAAGATACTATCAGGGAGAGGGTCATCCAAAATAAACTTGGCAATCAAAACAAATAGAGGGCACAAAAATCAAAAACAATTAAGAATACTATTTGACAACCGGGGAGAATGGCTAAGGGTAACAAGGCCAAAGGCTCAACTACAGATAATGAGGATGGATGTGATGTCTATTTATATGACCATCCAAAGGGCCATTGCCTAGTCTTGTCACATCTATATGAGCATTGGGCAGGAAAGCTGCACCCAAGATTCATACAAAGGTATCGATTTAGATGCATCCCTATTCCACAAGGTAATTATGGATAACCCCATGACCCATCATACTATCTTGAGGGGAGCTATTACCAGCCTCAACACTTTGCTCCACTGTAATGGCAACACTCACAGGCATGGGGAAAGCCACCATCTAGCTAGCCACATCCTCCCTGTCCATCAAAACCAAATGCCTACTATGTTCAACATCTTGTTTCTCCAACTAGTTCTGAATCTTGTACCTCCAATCATTATTATCACTCTCCCAAGTACCATCAACCTATGTCTTCTCCTAAGGGATCACCACCTCATACTTCTTACACTTCTCCTCACCCTTGATATTATCATCCTTCAATGCCTTCTACGCCGCCATCAGATGTATCAGATGATCATGCACCACTCTGCCAACCAATAGATGTAACTTGTGCTACTACTATTAATGAAAGTAGGCTCCCTATGCAATGTTGGGAGTGTCCATTCTTTAGGCATGGCCATAAGAAGAAGAATCACACTTCCAAACCTACTCCATCCTCTAAACTAGCCCAAGGTCAACCTAGTGACACACCTTCCTTAGCTCCATCAAGAGCACTTGTCACTATATCTAGGCCTCCACCCCACAGTCCAACATCCACATGATCTAGTGAATTCACCAATGTGAAGGGACACATATATCCATGTATACTGCCATATGATCAAGGGTGCCATAGTGGGTTGGACTTCCCTCATACTGTACACACACCCTTTAATCTACCATACTATGCTTTCTATAATTAGGTGTGTGATCAATGATTTCTTTACCCAACCACCATATAGCCAATAAACACCCAGTGGCTGGGGCATGAATGATTCCTAACATTTCATACATGCATGGATCCTATTCATCCACTTATTAATCCTAGCCATGACCAAATGTTTAGTCGTGGGGGTTACCTCCCATTCTAATTTCCAAGATTCTTAAGCATTATTTTGTCTTTTTGTTTTACAATTTTTTGTCATTTCTCTATCTCTTTTACTTTTTCTTTGTTTATTTTACTTTTTCTAATTTTTGTTTTCAATTTTTCATTGTAATCTCAACCGTGAATAAGTTGATCATGTTCCCCATTAAGGTGAGGTTTTTCTCTATGTTGCCTAGCCATAAGGGACTGATTATTCAGACATTGAGACCATGACATCCATCCACCTATTCCATTAATAAGAGGCTTGTTCTCTAGTCACAATGGTAATCTTTTTCATCATCCAACTATAAATAATTTGATAATCATTATGTCTGGAGAGATGAGTGAAGGACCAAGGTGGAATGATAATGGTATGACATCAAGGGGATTTGTAGATTCTCTTTGGCTACTTCCATATGTTCAATCACATTGTTGAGGTTGTAACTATATGCTTGTAGATCTAACAAAAAATGGAAGTAAGAGAAACTCAAAATGTCACTAAAAAAGATTTTGTAGGTCCCACTAGAAAGACATGTACCCATGCTTGAAGGTAGGCAACTTCATAGAGTTGAAAAAAGAAAGAAATAAGGAAACACATAGAGAAAAAATGAAAAAGAAAGAAGGAGAGTGAACTATTATGACACTCCTCTATTGCTCCTCCCTTAAATAAAATGCCAAGTGATGTTACTCCTTGCAACTCTAGTAGGCTTATGGTTGTTTGTCGATGGGATGAAGCAATGTGATGTCATTGCAATGTGGTATGGACTTGGTCTGGAACTTGGAAAGCTAGACACATGGTTAGTTAACCACTAGTTACACACAAGATTTCATTGTGACCATCATTAGAAACCTCATGTCCTAATTTCTATGATTCCTTCTACAATCCATCTCATCTTGTTGTCTGAGTGTTCATAACTTGTGGTTGATGTAAAGTAGAGTTATTATCTCAACTCGGTGGTTTTAACATGTGTGTTTTGTTCACAAGTATATGTTTCATTCAACTTCTCTAGTGGCCATGAACATTAGAGGTGTGATTCCACAAGGGCATCATAGGCTAGAGCCTGCTATGGGGAGGATCCACTTGTGTAACTTTTGTAACTTGTCCCTACTGAACATGATGCATTATTTTACACCCACTGAATACTCACCTAAGTGAACTATCCTTTCCCTTAATTAATCATTCCTCAACAAGTACTATACAACCTTCGTCCTAGCCCCTTTTCACAAATTTTTATATATGACTACACCATGACACACATTTGGTGCCTAAAAATTAATTTTCTAAATACCTCAAAGCTTCTAATTTAATCTCCAATCCTTCATTAAATATCAAAAATTTATTATTCCCACTCAATCCCTACATTTAGTGCATTTTGATGGGGATGCAATATCGCATACGTGATATTGCGTTCGACCTGATACTAGCTACGCAATATCAAGTCTTTCATACCTGTATAAACTAATGACCCCACCTACTTCAAGTTCATTTCTTTCATTTGACACTAGGGGAGTTGTTGAAGTTTTCTTTTGCAACTTAGAGCTTTACATCTCCATCTTCAAAGCACAATATCTTACTCCCTAACATTCCTATTTTAATTCTGTCTAATCCTAGTTGAACTTGAAGTGTTCCACTTAGTCATGGGGGTGGGGGTGTGGGTTTGTACTACAATAGGAAGTGCACATACATTTTTTGAAATTTTCTATCATTTGAAGGATATCATAGAAGCAAGAAATTCAATGTTTACCAAAGAAACATTTTGTGTTTAAATGCCAAGTTAATTTTCATCAATCACCCAGGCCACCTAAATGATTGTAAGTGCCACATGTATAGAAAATGATGAAACCCAATGATGTAAGATCAACAATAACACTTTTTGGAGCCACTTCTTAGAAATATTTCTAACTCTAAAAATCATACTACACAATTATGGACTATTAACTAAGGCAATGTGTAAGGTATGAATTGATAAAAATTTCTCTACAAAACCTTAGTAATAGTTAATTTTTGTGTGATTATAAATGGCCCCAAAAAGAGGAGATCAATCAGTACCTTCCCAAGGAGCAGCTAAATGCTTAAAAGGAGGTAGAGGCCAGGAACCTCACATAGAACATGAAGAGCAGGAGGCACACTCATTCAACATTCATTAGGAAACCCCTACAATAGTGCAATCTAGCTATGCAGAAGGTGGCAAAGTTAGAGCCCTACAACTAGGAAAATGTCTCATGTTGTTCCCTGAATGTCTCCAAGCCATTCAGAAGAAGTCCATCTTCACAACTATGACCATGGAGCTCAATTTTGGGCCTTTCACTAAGTTTTCTCTTGAACCAGTGAAGACTCAACTTAAGGCATCCCCACTATGGTCCATTCTCTAGAAAAGTGGTGATTGGTATTTGGGTAAAACATACCAATTCTGGCATGTCAAGGAGGAAGGCACCATTGCCAATGTAGGTGGCATTTCCATTGATTTCTCTACAAAGGCCATTGCAAAGGTCCTAAATCTTCCAAATGAAGGACCAAAGGTTGTTCATCTATCCACTCACTCAAACACAAACACAAGAAAATTATGGTTAAAATGGGCTTACAACAAAGAAAATAAAGTGTGTGGAGAATTGATCCTTAGAGGAGAGGATTTACTTTAAGATCGGCACTTATCACATTTTCCCAACCAAAGGTTTAAACATATTATCTACTTATGCAACACAAGGCAGTATAATTTTGATGGGAAAATTTAATGTGAATCTACCCCATTTATATTTGATAGAAATATTAAGGAAATTTAAAGAAAGAAAGATAGGGAAGCTTGCCTTGCCTTTCCCTTGTCTCATCAAGAAGCTATGTAGACATGTTGGAATCTTGGGCTATACAAATGATGTTCTTAGAAAAGCTCAAAATGCTTCATATGCTAAACTACTCAAACTGCTAGTGCTAAGGAAAGACGTTGGCTAGAAATTAAAGCAAGAGGAAGAGTGAATGGTTAGGCCCACTGGGCCTCAAATGGTAGGGCCTAGCCAAGAATAGGAAGTAGGGCCCAGCATACAACCCATAAGCTAGCAAGTCCAACAATCACCACCACCACAATAAGACTATCAACCATCCATTAGTAACCTTTGAACAATCACTAAGAGAGTTAGTTGGGGAAGTCATGATGCCAAAAATTTATTCAAGGTCATTGATGATGTTGTACAGCCCACTATTTCGGCTAACCTTTCAAGTGGAAACATTTCATTAATTTTACCAAGAGAGTCCCAGTGGTCTCAATAGATCTCTAGGAATGCCACATCCTTCCAAGTCAAATTAGAAATTGGTGAAGATGTCATAGTTGTGGTCATGCAACACAAGGATGCAACAGGTGTAGCAGAGGTTGTCACAGACCATATCAAAGAATCTTTTAATGTCCTTATTGTGCCACTGGTAGATTTCACAAGAGCACGTGATGCTCAAGTTTTGGCTAGTTTCTAAATGACTCCTGTAGAACATAAGAATGTTTTGGATCACTTGCTACAAAGAGGATAAGTCATGACTTCCTTGTTTGACATCCCCTAAGATATCATAGTGGCATAATCAAACCTCATTTCAATCAAAGAAAAATTACTTATGGCTAAAGTTAGGATCGAGCACATGGAAGCAAAGCTACAAAAATTGCAAGAAAAGATCATTATCCTACAAGTTGAATGAAGGGATCCTTCCCAAGTCATCACAACTGACCAATTGGATGTTTTTAGAATTGAGCAACTAAATAAATTGTTGGAAGAAAATAAAAAGGTGGCAAGGAATAAAGAACATGTTGATTGGGATGCTTCTAAGGCCTTACAAGAGGAGAATAAACAACTTCCTACTAAAAATATTTAGTTGATAATAGTTGAGAAATAGAAGAATCTTCTTGAAGAAAGTTTCCAACAAATGCAAGAACAATTAGTTTGGGTCAACTAAGATATGAATCACTTGGCCAAGGAAAATTGAACCCTCTCTATGGAGGAGGTCCACACAATCTGTCAAAAGATGGCATTAGAGATAACTGAATGGAAAAATGAGGCCAAAAAGCGTGAGAAGTTAAAAGAACACTTTTGTGACTAGGTGGGTATGTATAAAGAAATCATCAAAAAGGAGATCTATATGACTAAGGCTCAAATTAACTCTTTTAATACTTAACACACTTACTAGCGAGCTATACTAGATACATATGCTTTCCCTACCAAGTAGAACTAAAAAGTCAAGACTTGCATATTCAAGACTTAACAAAGTACATGGAGTTGGAAAATCTACGATATGCAAACTTAGCCATGTTAACAGCATGACACCTAAGAACTGAGCTTGAGAAATAGGTAGCTACCACTTATGCTAAGTATGAGATAGAGTTTGTTGAACATAAGAAAACATTGCAAAAATTAGAAGTTGCATACTCTAAATTAGAAGTGGTTAAAGAAAGCTACACAACCAAAAGGATGTAGCAACAAACTTGGCTTCACAGCTAATAGATTACCATGAATTACGAGATAAAGCTAGAGCCTATGAGGATGAATGACAATAGTTTGTTGCATGGTATGTTAAAGTAAACTAGATGTTTTCATGGATACCATGTTTGTGGGAAGTGCCAACCCCATCAAACATTGGGACATCAGCGTGGACTATGCATGACCCTTGGACAGAAGAAGAGAAACTATAGGTTCTTATCACTCGTTAGCAATATTAGAAGCTTATAGGGCTAGACAAAGGAAAAGCACCAGTGGATGAGCCACCACCTCTAGGAACCACATGAGTTCCAACATTTTTCATTTTGTATTTTGTGTTTTGTGTCCAAGTTTTGCATTTTCCATACTACGGCATGGTTAGTCAGTAGTAATCAATAATCCTATTCCATCATAATGTTTTGTAAGGGGCTCATTTCTCATTGTATTAACTCAAGAATGAGTTTTTTATTTAGTCGTGGGGGTATGATGAATCATGGTTTGCCAGGCCCCAATATCAAGTATGTGATATTGCAGCCTAGGTATGATATCACATATGTGATATCATGATTCCTGTGTTAGCCTATAAATATAGCACTTAGGGGCATAGTTGAGAGAGAATTTTTGGAGAGTTAGAAGTTCTTTTCTTTTGGCAATTTAGTTTCAATTTCTTTCTTTCAAGCTAATTATTCCTAGTACATGCCTATAGTGTGATGTTTATAATTATATGGCACCTTTGTTCAAGTGTGATGTACTTAGACATGTGGATGACCAGCAATAAATATCAAGATTACTTTCATCATTGTAGCATTCACTTAGATTAATTTTGTTATTTTAATTATTTAATGCCTTCTTTAGTTAACAGTTCAATTTATTGTTATTTACCTTTCATGTCATTATGTGAAATGTGTATGCCTTAATCCCAAACATTTAAGTGTAAATACATGGCACACCCAGTAGTATTCCTACAAAGTCCAAGATGTGTATGGAGGGTTAAGGATGAATACCATCACCATAGGCTAATTTAGGTTTTTCTTCCATTATTAATCTAATCAATTTATCTTTTCTGTTATCAGGAGTAATGTAGAATTAGAACATAATATGCCTTACCTTGGACTAAACCAGAGGTGACAAAGCTACCACTAGTCCAGGTGGGAAGATAATGAACTATAATCAATGTATAACTATCTAGATACCACAACTAGTCCATCCGTAGATTTCGACCGGATCACACATACACGCCTGTACTCATATGATCAAATGTAGGGGTACTTCATCGCTCATCAATTTTGAAACAATTATTCAATTCTCTTCATCTATCATTTCAACAACATTTTATATGTTGAATTTATCATGCATTTCTACATTTACACATTCTCTTTGTTAAATTTAGCTTAGTTATTTAGAAGCTTAACTGTTTTAGCAAAACTAGAAATGAAAACCTGAGTATAGTAAGAATTAGATACAATAAAAAGAAAGGTATAATATTGCTCATTCATCAATATTATCTAAAATAAAATATGGATTTAGAGGCTATTTGATGGTGCATTAGTAAGACCTAGGAAGTGGAAAATTTGATGACTCCTTAAAACATATTTGAAAATCATGGTTCAAAATACAATATCGTTACTAATTATAAGGCTTAAAAGCTAATCATTATGTAGGTTTCATTATTAAACCTTTAGTAATGACTTCCATGTAAAACATCTAATAAAAAATTAATATCCCTTAGAAATTCAGTTAAGAGGATATGTGAACATGAAATCATGGCTAAGAAAAATAATAATTTTATATTAACAACTTTGTTCCACATCTTAAACGCTTAAATGAATCAAAGAGTAGAGTTGTTTCCCATCCAAGGATTAGATGTACCATTTTATTCTTATTAAGTATAGTATAAAAACTATCTTGTTGCTATAAATCATCATTTTATGTCACTTGGTATTTAGTCTATTTTTGTTTCAATTTCATGTTATAGTTAGGTCTTAATTTTGAAAAAAAATTTCATCTATTATCATATAGTACAAAATTGGAAGAAAATGCTAATATGTATTTATATTGTAATAATGCCACTTATGGCAAAGCTTTATGCCTCTGAAAACTATAAGAGGATTCAAACCCTCTATTAGACTCTTGTTAGCTAAGTTGAAGTATATAATGAAGTTATTTTCATTTGATGTTTAAAGAAGGAGAAGAAATTCATTATTGATAAAGTCTATTTAGGCTTCTAGCTCCTTTTTTCTTTTCATGTTTTTCTATTTTAGAATGCTTCACATTCTTTCATAAGGTTCTAGCTTATATTTTCATTTTAATTATCTTAGATTCACTTCTAAGGTCTTACAAATTTTTAAAAGATATCTCACATACATATCAAAAATCTCTTAATGACTTAAATTGATTTTACATATCTTTCAATTTTACCATACATTTTACAATATTTTGAAGTTTTTTCCTCAATTAGGTCTCATGCATTTTGAATTTTTATTAAGATTTTATAGATCTATGATATTTTATATATGAATCATGTAATGTGTATCAAATATGGACTAGTTTCAATCTTATCTCATAATTATCTATCAAGTATTAATCAAATTTAAAACATTTAAGATGATTCTATTGATCAATCCCATGTTTGGTAAACTAGAAACTAGAAAATAAAGAAGTATGATTTCCTATGCATGCATGTAAGAAATGGATTGAGCTACCAAGTTCATGATAGGAGTAGAAACATGAAATGCTTATACAAATCTACTAGAACAATTTAGGATGTAGGGGAGTAAGTTTGAAGGAGCCAAAGTTCATCATTTCCCAACTCTAGATGAAGGGTTGACATCCACATCCAACTATAGATGCCTTAGTAATATTTAGAGTAACATCTAGTAGAGATTCTAGGCCAACGTGAACATCCCACCTAAAAGCTATATGTCACACCTAAATGTACTCAACACTTAGGGTGGACATTCCCGCTAAACGTAGGTATCCTATTGAAGTGCTAGCTAGTGACAAAGTGGACATCTAAGCTTCAAGCAAAACATCTTGGATAGCCATTATGTAAAATAAAAAAAGGTCATTTTCAGCTATTTCTTCCACTCAAGTTGAACTTGGAGTGGTAGAAAAATTTCTTAGACATAAGATTGACAAAAGGAAAATTCCTACGTCTTATTCAAATAATTGACATCCTTACTCTTGGATGCATTGTTGCATACATATGTTCTTTGATTCATCTTGACATTTGGATTTTGAGCACATTGTAATGTAAGAAGCATCAAAACCTTTCTATGAAACATAAGAAAACCAAGAATAAGTTACAAAGTATGAAAAATTGGAACAACAAGGAAAGAGAAATAGATTTCATAACATTAAGAAAAAAAATAGTCCATGGATTATTAAAAGAAGAAGAACGTAAAAACTATAAGGAAGAAATATGAGTTCCATATAAGTTCTAATACATACAATGATAAAGAGAAATTAGTTAGCAATTCAAAAGCATGAAGAAATAAAGAAGTCCTTATCAAACATAAAATTTGAAATCAATACCTAAGAACCATAAACAAAAAGTTTAAGAAGTAACTCAAAGTTAAGAAAGAAGTATTATAGAAGACAAGAAATAGATCTCTATGACACCAAGATCTAGTTTCTTAAATAAGAAGAGAAGATTTAAGAAGTATCATATGTAACCTAGTCTAGTTTCTTAAATAAGAAAAGAAGGCTATTTGAAAGGTTACATTAGTAAAGAAAGAAAGAAAGAGTTATGAAGAAGCATTTCATAAAGTTCAACTAAGTAATCCTTGATAAAGACAAGAAGAGCTAAGTTCATCATAAACTAGTTACAAATAAAATCATACTAGAAAACATTGCAAAATATAAAAAAAAATGTTATTATGAAGAATGATGAATACATTCAATATTATAAATTTATTAAGTTATGAAATATTCTATTAACCATTCTCATAGATTGAGATCTTGTATTGTAAAGTTATCCAAGAAACATAAAACCAAACTCTATGAGGTTGTGAGTAAAGCCTAAATAATGCATTTGTATCCCTTACTATCTTGCTTTTCTAAAATATGAAATCTAAAATGTTAAATTTAAAAAATCAAGATATTTTCTTAAAGATAAAACCAATAAATAAAATAAAAAACTTAAATGTACTTAACTTTACACTTTTCAATCATTAAATAAAATATATTTAATTAATGATAATCAAAATCTACAATATATGATCTTTAAAAATATTAAATAAAATATAATAATTAATTAACAACTAGTTTTTCCTTAGAAAGTACTCTTTTAACTCATACTTACAAATTCTAAAATTCATACAACTTGAAAATATAATGGAATATTAAATAAAATATCAAACATATATACTTGTATATTACCCATGCCTTATTCTTAAATCCATAATACCTATTTAATATCGAAACAAGATCATTGTACTTAATTAATGTAAAAAACATAGTTTTAATATTAATCACATAATCACTAAACACATAAAATACACATATCAACACACACATATAATGACTACATATTGATGACTGATTCTACTAAGATGACTTAAAAAACTAACACAGGTGTTTAAGCATGGACTATAACATACCGTTTAAAAACTATTATAATGTCTTAATATTTTTAAAATTTAGTTATTTTATCATAAATATGTTTAATATAAAAAATGGTTCAGTTTTTTCTTTCAAATAAAATCATTATTTTGTAAATTTTTTAAGTCAATATTTATATTAAAAGGAATATTTATTTTATTCAACCAAGAATGAATTGATTTATTCTAAGGTTTAATGATAATATTTTTATTAAAATTTTTGTGTTTGAAAATAATGTTTAGCTAGCCTCTTTCTAAAAGAAGTTATACGGAGGTGCTTGGATGGCCTCATAGACATGGAAATCGTGGGGTGCAAGTACACCTGGAGTAATCGCACACAGGGTGCTACGTGGGTACAATCCCGAATTGACTGGGTGTGGGTCAGTAAGACCCTACTAACCGAATGGGAAATCCACACATACAGAGGTGCTCAGATGGCCTCGGATCACCGACCCATCCTCTGCTAGCTGGAACAAGATGTGTTTTGGGCCTCGCACCCATTCCAGTTCGAGCGCTCCTGGCTATGCAAGCCGTGACTAGGCGAGCTGGTACATGGCATCTGGCAGGGATATGCAACCTCGGTGGATCCACGCAATTTTCTTAAAAATGGGTCAAAGACCCTCAAAAGTCAAATTAAAAACCTCAGTACCGTAGAAAAATACAGTTTTAAAGGCTACCGAATCCAGATCTAGGCCAAACTGTAGGAGATTCAAATGCAACAAGAACAAGGGGCTGATCACACCCATGAGGAACTCACCCTCCTAGTTGAGCTGCAACTTCTATAACGTGAAGAGGAGGAGTATTGGTGCCAATAGGCCCATGTGTAGTGGGTAAGGGTAGGGGACCAGTACATGAAATTATTTTTTGCAGTGGAAAAGGCACACTGCAGAACCCACCAACGAATGGTGTAGGGCCTCATTCACGGAGAACAACAGCACCCGCATTCTGGTGTGACCAGACTGCTACAGTACTGGTAGAAGGTTTGGAATTGGCAGCCAACGGACCCCATTTCTATGTCGATATAGAAAATCTTAAACCCAGAAGACAACCTATGGCTCCTGCAACCTTTCTCACACCAAGAGCTCCGAATCGCGTTGTACGACATGCCAGAAGATAAGGCCCCGGGGCCAGATGGGTGGTCCATCAAATTCTTCTATGAATTCAAGGATGTGATGGGGGCAAACCTGCTATATTCTTTTAATTACATGCTAACATGGCAACAAGTTCGCAAAGAAATCAACTGCTCCCGCGTGGTCCTGCTGCCAAAGACGGAGAATCCCACATCCTAGGACATTTCTGACCCATCGAAGTCTGCAACTCGCTCCTACATTTATTTTCTCGCATGATGGTGGCCTGACTACACCCCCTTATGCAATGACTCATGGGGAAAAATCAGGCTACTTTTATGAAGGGTTGTCATCTTCAAGACCAAGTCTTGCTACTGTAGGAAATTCAGCACTCCCTTTAGGCCGCTAAATTACTAGGACTCTACATCAAACTTGACATAACCAAGGCCTACAATTCTATGAGCTAGGCCGCCCTGAGGATGGTTCTGCAAGAGAAAGGCTTCGATAAGGCATTCGTGGACCTATTCTTGCAGATTCAATGGGGAGGGCGGTACTCGCTGGATCTAGATGGTCACCTCTGGGGCTTTCACAGGATCGGCCGTGGGCTTCGACAAGGTGACCCTCTCTCACCACTCCTTTTCCTGATGGTGATGGACCTCCTGCAAACATACTATGCTGAGGAAGGGGTCCATGGGCTAAACATGCATGGCATCCCATGTCTAATTACCCATTATGCGGATGACACGATGATCTTGGAGAGACTATAAATTCAAGAAATAGAACAATTAAAATTTAATAATGATTTATTAATTTTATCATTTATATTTATATTTAATGCATATTTACTATTTAACATATATTTAAGAGGAAGCTAGAATTGGAAATAAGCATGATCGCTCAATCCATGATAATCAAGAAAAAAGAGTAAATAGGAACCCACAAAGTGATAAATAGAAGAAGATGAAAAATGAATAACCTAGAGTAAAGACTATTTCACCAATGTGAGAAAGAAAAAGAGTAAAAACTTGATATTCTATCTTTCAATCTTGCTTGAAATTTTACTTTCAAATATGGAAAAACCAAGGTTAGAAACTAAGAATGAAAATCTAAGTTAAGGTTGACATTGAGTTTTAAAGGATGAAGCATAAAATATAAAGTTGGAAACTAAGATCAAGAACTAGAGTTTAGAGAACACAATCTTACTTCCTAAAAATCCTAAGATATGGAAAAGAAAGGATTGTAATGGTTAAATAATTTGAGAAATTTAATGATATTAAATATATACACTCAAAATTTCTTATAGGAATTGGTTGTGCATTTAGAAGAACCTTAAAAATGAAGTTGAAGTATTCTATTTATAACTAGGATAGCTTGGAATAGTATTAGCCTAGATCTATTTTTAGTATCAAATAGAAACCAATGGTGATACTGATGATAAGCATTTGTTTTAACATTAATTTTAAAGCTAAAGTTAAGCTAATGTTACTCCTAATGTAGATCATGTGTTTTGAAGTTAATTTAGAATGATAAGTAAAACTGATGTGGAAACTAACATGAAACTTAGCTTTGGTGATGATTTGAAAGTAGAAGAAAAATTGAAGCTCAAAATAAAGTTTTCCATTAACTTTGATAAGGATAAAATTGATATAAAAATCAATGTTGACCACCAATTTTGATGTTGATTTGAGAAGATATGTTGAAGATGAAAACTTATGTTGAAATTAACACCTATTTTTGATTTTCATGTTACTTTAGAACCAAGGGTAAAACTACTATATAACTAAAAGAAAAATTTTCTTTTTAATATTAATTTTCAAATATAAGTCAAGGAGTCTCATAAAGGAAAACCTAACTTAGAAATGTATAGTAATCATAGATTTCAACATCAATTTTAAAGATGAAACTAGAAAAAATCCTTTAAAAGAAAGAGGAGAAAGGAGGAAACTTTCCTTAAGATATTGGATGTCATTTAGGTATTAAGCAAGATGAAAAGTGATGTACAATAGAAGTCCTATAAATCAAGAAAAGAAATAAAAATCTAATATTGAAGTATCAAGTTAGAAAAAGAGAATCAAATACTCTCTATTAGAGAAGCCATGGTAATGCAAAAGTAACAAATAATTAAAACTATTACATAGAAGATAAGCATTTAGTAGTTCACTAAAATAAAATAAATAAATAAAGGAATAATGTTAAAATGTTAAAATAATTAATTAGAAAGACATTGAATGACTTCAACAAATTATTAAAGTAGTAAAATAATAGATATTAAGATTCCTTAAACAATTACAAAAAATTAGTTAAGTCCAAACCCAATAACTTCAGATTTACTTAAAATAGAAGGATAAAATCATTCGAAACTTAAAGAATATGCTCTTTTATACTAGACCATGATATGAAAATCTTGGCTATATATTTATAGGTTATTTTTGCAACAAGCTTAGACAATAATAGGGTTATGCAAGCATCCCATATGAAAATGAAAACTAGAATAAATAAATGTCATTGTAATAGTTTAAAGTAGTGATTGAAGAAATGTGATTATCATAAGGTTAGATACCATAATTAGTGAAATTTTGTAAAGAACCTTGCTTATAAGCTTACACTTTAATAAGTAAAGAAAAGATTATTAAGTGTCTCTAAGGAATAGTGGAATGAATTGGTAGAATTTTTTCTTTTGACTAAAGAAATATTTCTCAATCCACAATATTCTTAACATATTATTTCAAATGATGATCATCATTATCATCTTAGCCTTGTCCCAATACAATGGAGTTGACTAATATTAATTTTTTTTGGAGAAATAAATTTATAAAACATAAATGGGATGTAGATAATACAAGAATGTATAAAAAGAATTATGTTAACTTGCTCAATTACATCAAAATTAAAAGAAATAATTTAATGTCTACATGGATCTAAACTCATGTATTAGATAATCAACCAATCTTCGAATTTTTCTTTGTCAACAATGCAAAGATCAAATACTTTTGTCTTTACCAAGTCAGTAATGGAAGATTAACTATAAACATTAATTCATTTCTTGAGCCCATTGTTAAATAAGATACTATTGTAATTTATTTATCATAGAAAATTAATTTTTATTTATGTTAGTCTATCATCATAATAGTCATCCTAGTCTTATCCCAACAAAATGGAGTCATTATGTATGTTAGTATATCCTTAAGTTATTTTAGTATATATATATATTATTTTTGTAAAACTTGAGGATGTCCTTAAAGTTAGATGTAAGAAAATGATGAAGTGGAAAAAATTCTAAGAAAAAATTCAATAATATAAAAATTTTGTATTCTTGAGTATCATCAATGCATGATTTTTGTTTCCTACTACAATACAAACATTATAACATTAACTTTCTTAGTTCCAAAGATCTATAACTTATTACAGCCTAAGGTCCACAAGAAGTGGTAAACTTGATTTATTAAGTGTTTATGAACGAAATGAATAAATGGATTAAATCGTAAAGGTAGATAATTTATAAACCCATGGTTGTAATATAATACAAGTTAAATATAATGATAAAAGTTAATAAAAGAATAAATAAGAGTGAAATAATTCACAGTGAGTTTATAAGAAAACAACATGAAGATGAACATCCAAAAAAAATACTATAACATAAGATTATATGTTGTATCCATGGTTATAACAATTAGAAAACATATAATACCATGCTTAATCAATAAAGCATGGTTATAATTTGAAAGAATAATCCCAATAATATATATCTATAATTGCAAATTGTTTTCTAGATGATACATGTGTTTGAGATATACAAGAACTTTATTCTAAATCCTTTTATCCTTAATTAGTAGAGGTGTTACAATAATTCTAAACCTAACATGTCTCTTTGTAATCTTTAATCATTCATTAGTTAAGCATGTAACATATAATAGTTATACATCTCTTGCTTGTATTATATTTGCTGAGGTTGATGAATCATAAGCATTGTTAATGTTCCCTTCAATCTCAACATGGAATAACTCTTATCAATAATGATAGGTCCAACTTCACTCATTTTAGTTTCAAATGATTTGTAGATTTCTTGCATCATTTTTGTCATTTTGTCTTTAAAAAAAAACTTATAAGAACTTCATGATTCTTCTCCCTAACTTATGTTTTATGAGAAGAATCTTATTTTTCTTAGTTAATAGTTATGAATATGACTTAAATGTTCAAATAGGATTTGTTAATCAATAATTTATTTTCATATAAAAGGTCAACCATGTAACATATAATGCTTAACATCTTTAATAAATCAATCTATTATTTATTAAATTGCCCTTTATCTAATGATAGTTTACTTATTTTTCCTTTTATCATGTTTAAGTTTTATTTTATTGAGAGATCCTATCATAAAATAAATCTTTCTTAAGATCTTAACAATCAAATCATAAAAGATAAACAAAAATTAAGAGAAAATCCTTTGGAAGTCACTACTTCATTAAACTATTAATTAAACTTTTAAATTCCTAGACCTTTGTAATTGACCATAAGATTAAAATTTTCAAGTTATTTAATCTTATGGAGCATAGCATTATCATATATTTTACATTTGTGAACTTTGAAGGAATATCAAAAACATCTACGAATACATGAAATGGACTTGAAATCATGGATAATTAAGAACTAAAGGGTAAAACCATATGAATAAATAATTTCATCTTAATGATGATTACATGACTAAGAACTAAACTAGGCATAGAGAGAAAAGGATAAAAGATGCTAAGATTATTTTCTACAATTATCGTTAAGAGATTCTTCACATAGTCACCAATGATGAATAAACTATATAGTGGTTAAACTAGCTTCCTTGTCTACTCATGAGCTTTTTTTTTTTTTTTTGTACATTAAGCTATATCTTGATATCCTCCTTCTTGTAAGATTTTTCTTTGTCTCACATTCAATATCAAGGTTGCATTTGATTATGATCCATTGCTAAAGAGCATGTTCTTTCTCATAACATCTTTGGCTTTTCTTTTCTTTTTTGTAATAACCATTAACATCTTCTTCGTTGTCTTCTTCAGTTTTTTCTCCATTCATAGGAATCATGTAAAGTCAATAACCATGAGTGGAAGTAACTTAGAAACAAATACTCCTTTCTTGATTACTTGATCACATCTAAGAGTTTCTTCACCCTAGACTTATAGACACTCAACCAGAACATAATACCTTTTTCATGCCTACAATTGTCAACTTCTAATTTCTAGATTCTCTTATTTAGGTTATCCATTAGTGAAAATACATCATGTTGGATGGATTACGACTAATTAATGTCTTCTTCTCTCTTGACATTGCACATATAGCATGCAATTTCATAATAATAAAATATTTAAGACTTGAAGTACCTTTCTATGTAGAGAAGCCATGAGTAAAAATATATCAAATTGTTGAATTTCACATACAATCTTTTCCATCACCTTGGATTTTAAGATGCTGGTATCATAGTCTATTAGGTATTTTTAAGTAGGTAGGTTCTAAACATATTCATATAGCATATCTTATTAATCATAGATGATGAAGCATTATTGTAAATGACTATATCATATATGTGATATCGTAGCCTAACATACATCATCATAGATATGATGTAGTTGGCCATGGTCATGACTATAAATATGAGCCTACCATTGCATCAAAAATAAGTTTGAGTCTAATACTTAGCAAAACTCTTGTAGTTTATTTTCTTAAAGTTATAGTTAGCTAAGAATGCCCGTAGTGTAGTGAATTATAGTTGTATAGAATATTTATTTGAGTAGATTGTTCCTAGACATAATTCATGAATGACAGTAAAGATTAAGATTGTTCTTCATCATTGCAACATATCAGTTTACTTTTCCATGATGTTTACTTTTACTAAGTCATTTACTATTTCAATGTTCATTAGTAAGGCAGAATAAGTATGATTGGTTTTGATCATATAGTATAATTATTTGGTAACTCAATAGTTACTTGATTCCCTTAGTAGTAAAATTACTAGATAATCCCAGTAATAGTACATCAACCTAGGAGATGTATGAAAAATCAAGAATGAATACCTATTGTCATAGGATAGAATAACTTTATATTTTCATCATAGTTAGAAATATAAATTACATTTACCTTCACCATATTTACACTTAGTACTATTAAGAACTAACAACATTAATTTATCATATACCTAACTAAGAGTTAAATCATACATTTTGAACCTCACTAACTCTACATGGAAAGACAATGATCAAAAACTTACTTTCAACTTACTAGTATACTTACATTGTCCATCCACAGAATATGATCTAGTCACATATGAATACTTGTGACTTGTATGATTGGGTGTTGGAATACTTAACTACTTATCATTGACATCATTGCAAGGGATGTGTCAATGTTTGCTAGTTAGTTGATTTTACAAAGTTCATTGTATCAAGAATCACCAAGTCTATCTTTCATACTTTAAAATAAATTTTCAAAACACACACACTTAAGCATTAATCACATTAAAATGGCTTCCATATCCAAAGTAAAATCTCCACCTACTATTCATCTTAATGAAACTAATGACAAAGACTATAATGAAGAAGATTATAGTACACCGATACAACCAAGGATCCCATATGCTCATATTAATTCATATTATCTTGATTTTACCTTTATTTTCCACCAAGATGAAAAATTTAGAAGGAGATATGTATAGGGAAACATTATCTTATAGCCAAAATATTCAACACCATCTATGCTTCAGGAAACTCTCATGAGGCCATGTACAAGAAGAGTACGAAGTCACTAAGAACATGACAAGGCCATATTAACCAACAAAGATGTAAGTAAGAAGGAATGCTATCACGATAGCAACATATGAACAAGATAAAGAAAAGAAAGCATCACAAGTAATCATTCTTGATGATCAGAAAGAAGAAGAATCATATAAAGCTAAAAAGTTTCATTAGACTCATAAATATAATTCTCAAACACTAGTCATACACATTGAAGATTCCATAAAAGTAAAGCTACATTCAACTCGTGTAGACATTTCATGAAGAGATGAGGCATAATTTAGATCTAGGGAAAATTTGAGGTATACATTGTCTAATAGATTTATAAGGGATGAATCATTGAGTTATAGAAGGAGAACTAGCTAACACCATTCTCCAAATCCTCCATCCTCTTCATCACACTCCTTTATAGATTCTAATTAAAAGAAAGAAGAATAAGGGATCATGATAGGGAAAGTAGAAGGGATCATGAGAGGCATGCTAATATGAGAAGAAGGCATCTTGAAAATATGGAAGATAATGAGGAAGATAGAATAAGAGAAATCAACCATAAGAAAAGAGAGCATTGTAAGCATTGAAGGGATCGCTACTACAATAGAGTTTACAAACTCAAGGACTATGAATAACCCATACTAGTCACTTGTAGTGTGTTCAAGATATAGAAAGTAATGTGCATACCCATTAGGCATATAAGAGATAGTTGAATCAAGTAGCCTTATATAAACAATATTCCCAAGTTTGAAGGAGGATATAATATCAATCTATAACATCACCTTCAAGCATTTCATGATGCCTAAACCTTACATAACATAGAGATTGATTGACAAAAATTAAATTTAGTCTATAGAATACCCATTAAAAAAGTAGAAAGTTGGTATAGATCCCTAGAATTAGAATCATTTAGAAGATGGAATACCATGCTAGAACTTTTCAATGAAAAATATTAGACTTATTCTAGAGTGTTGAATTTAAGAAAATAGATCTAGGGATTGAACCAAGGGATACATGAATCCCTTAATGAAAAAATGGGAACAACTACAACACATCATTGATGGGCTAAGGAATAAAATAAGAGAGATCCTTGCAGTATATTCCTAAGGAAGATTATCATACGTGAAAACTCCTCAAATCCAAAGGTTACTAGACCATGTTGCAAAAGAAGAAGGAGAACTATGTAAAAGAGAATTCACTGAAGAGTATAAGAGGGATCTAACCATTAGAAAAAGATATGTAAGGATATGTGAAATACAACAAGAAGAAACTTTTAAAAATATGATCCAATAAAAGACTACCCATTTGGAAATTGGTTAATGATATTGAAACAAAGCTAGAGAAAATATGGGACTTTGTGGAAGAAAAATATGTCATGAAACTAAAAGTAGTAGAAAAGAAGATCAAATAAGCCTTTAAAAAAATTAACGATAGGACAAAAAAAAAAAAGAAAACTGAACATGAGAGTTATATTAAAAAGGATAATTTGTTTCCATTGAGAAAATTATAGGCTTAAGGTTTGAAGATAATGCTAGTTGCAAAGTGTACTAGTATGAAAATCATAAGGGATGTTGTCCTATCATGGCCCACTTACAAGAGTCTAGGGCATATGTACTAAATTTAAATTTTTTCAAAAAGAAATGCCAAGATGATTATCTTATCCACAAAATAATTATAGATACCCATATCAAAAACCATACTATCCAAGTAGGAATTATCCTCAACCATAATAATAATACTAGTGGCAGTGGAAACAACCACAGTCATGGAGGATGCCATCACCAAGGCAATAATATACATATTGGCAACTAGATCCTTATGGATACTATGTACGGTGTTCCATATCTTCTAGAAATACTCCTGCTTAGACTTCTTCCTACTACTATCTTGAAGAATACCATAGGCCTAGAACCCCACTCATGGAGTCACAACCTTACATATCTCAACTAGCACTAGAACCATCCTATCAAGCTTCTAATCATGTATCACCAGTATCATTGCTAGTCATGCAAGGGGAACTACCAACATAGCCATAGTAGAAGAGTGCTACTAGGGTAATTAGTGTACAAAGAGAGGATTATTCTAGCAACATTAAATATAAATTTAGAAAATATCCTTTCTTTAGGTTATGTCTAGAAAAGATTCAAAGGATAGAAACTTCATCTATCACTACTCCTTTCCATGAATTCCTCAAGATAAAAGAACCTAATAACTATCATGTTAAGTAATATAGTATCAAATTAGATAAAAGTAGAAAATATTCCTAAGAAAAGAATAGATAATGGAAGCTCTCTAATTTATTTACAAATTGCTATAAATTCACCATGCAAAGATCTACTAGACTTAACTTAATATCTTAAGAAACATATAAAGCATGAAACTTACCGCCATTAAAAAAGTGAAACATAATACTAGATCTTGTAGATCAATCAGTTAGCATTCCTTCAGGATAGATAGAATATGTGATTACCACTATTAATGGGTGGTCTTATCTAGTATATTTTGTTATGATTGATGTAAATAATGATAATAGTAATTTTCTGATCATTATGAAAAAGCATGGCATAGCAAAATTGATGCTAAGTTGGAAATAAGTGACCTTTCCTTGGAAATTTCCAAGGAAGATGAGCATGGAGCCATACAAATAAAAATAATTCCATGCATTACTTACGATGAAGAAGGATGCAGTTGTAGACCAAAAGTTCATAATGTCAACATGATACTTGCATTAGTCCATAATAAATTTGGAAAACAAGTGAGTATGCAAAAATAAATAGTGGCTAATAAAGAAAAAGACATGGAATGATTAATAAATGAGAACATAAAACAATCCAAAACATGCATGGAAATATCCAAACCACTTATTAACTCCTACCATAAGAAAATAACCCAAATTGAAAAACTTACAAAAATATATCCTAAACCATGATCATACACACATAACAAGTAGTAAACATGGAGACCCAAAACCTAAAATTAAATATAACTAAGAAAACATATTTCGATCTTCTAAAATGAAAAGACCATCTTGTCCAATAGAATATATATCTTCAAATGATCAAAATTTGATTATTATCAATGTCACATGGGATAATAAATGAAAATCTAGATCACTAAGAATGATAAATAAAAAACTTAGAGTGTACAATTCTGTGGATGTACAATTCATTTTTCAAAAACTCGCCCCATGAGTTTAGTCATATAAAAGGTACCCTATCTTGAATTAGGAAATGATAAGAGTATTTTAAATTTTTTGTTTTATAATTTTTTTATTTATAATTTTTGTCATACTTTTCCTAATTTTTTGGTTTTTTCTTCATTTTAAATATCTTTTCTATTTTTTATATGTTTCATATTTCTTATTATTTTTCATTACTTAATATATTTTAAATTATTTATATGTTTTTTATTCTTATATATTTCCCATTTTTTATAGGTTTACTAATTCTCATATGCATATTTTTATTGACATTTCTAATAAAGTGGAAATGAATAAATAGGATGTAACTGAAACAATAAGAATTTCACCCTATGTTATCAAATCACTAAAGGAGTTATTGTATATACAATGAGACACCATGTCATCCATCCACTCATTTCCAATAATAAGAGGTTCTTACCATGAACATAATGACATTCTATTCATAATAAAACTAAAATAAAATGATCATCATTATGCTTAGATAAAAAAGTGAAGGACCAAGAGGGAATGAAAAGGGTGTGACATCAAAGGAATTTGTGGATTCTCTAAAGATACTACTATAAAACTTATTATGTTATTAAGTTGTATTATTTACATGAGTTCTAACAAAAAATAGAAGCATGTTTTATAATAAGTGCTTCCTTGCCATGTCACTAGAAAGACATGTTATCCATGATTGAAGGTATTCCTTTGGTAATATTGACACAATTATAATTTAATAAATATACATAATAAAAATTTCTAGGGGTTTCATTGGAAAGACATGTTACCTATGCCTAAAGAAACTTCTCTATCAAATGACCAAGTCTCCTTTAAAAAAAACTATGTAGTATTAAAATTTCTTTCTTGTACCTCATTGTCAAGTAATAATATTTCTTGTAATTTTCATAGTCTTACAGTTATTAGTTTTGGAATGATACAATACAATGTCACTGGTAAGTGGTATGGATTTGGTTTAGATCTTGGACAAAAGACTAATGATTATTTTAACCATGCATTACACATAAAAATCATTATGCTAATGGTAAGACATCTGACATCCCATTTTCTACAATCCCTACTACAATAATTTCACTTCACTATTATATATAATTATAGTTTGATGGTTTTGTATAATATAGTGTTATTTTCTTATTAGGATAATGCTAACATGTGCATTTTGGAAAATAATTATGATTCACGTTCAACTCCTTGACTACCCATGGACATTTATATGTGTGGTTATATAAGGGAATTAAGAGAAATAGCTTTCTTTGAGAAGGATCCATTTGTATAATTCTAGTATTTTATACTTGACCAATTCCACATCATCCTATACCTCTTAAATACTCATGCAGTAAGTTTAGCAATTTTAATCAAAACATCTCCTGCAAGCTTATTTGAATTACCTTGCCTAAACTTCTTATTTCACTTAATTTTGATATCAATTTCTCATATTCTAAGCTTTAGCTATGATCAATAACCCTTTGGATCATCTTTAAAACTTCTAGACTACCCATTCCATTCATTTTTTGTTAGATTTAGCAAAAATATTAAAAATTTCAATCATAATATCATAGATACAATATCACAAGGGTTGTGATATCACATCAATGATGTTATATCTATGATATTGCTTTTATAAAAACCTATATATGTTCACAGACTCTTAGGAAAATTTTTCATTTTATCATTTTAAATAAGGAGAGTTCATACTATTTTTTTTGTCTAACATTAAAGGTTCATATCCTCCTTACCACATGTCCAATTTGAGTCATTCTTATTTTTTCTCATTCATGAAGTGACCATATGAGTCATGAAGGAGAGCATTGCATGTAGCTTTTGCAAATCTCACTAAAATTAATTCATGCGTGGAAGAATAATTAAGGTTAAGAGTAATAATAAATAATAACATTGTGATCTAATATAAGCCAATAAACTTTCTTTTCAATTAACCATTGAAATACATCTTAAAAAATATATTTTTCATTCCATCATTTTACGTAAGGGGAGCTCATACTATTTTTTTGTCTAACAAACTTCAAAGCTTCATATCCTCCTCACCACATGTCCAATTTGAGTCTTTTTTTTCTTTTTTTTTTGTTCATGAAGTAACCATCTGAGTCATGGGGAAGAGCATTGCATGCAGTTTTTGCAAATTGCACTAAAATGATTTAATGCTAGAAGACTAATTAAGGGTAAGAGCAATAAGGAATAATAACATTGTGATCTAATATAAGCCAATAAACTTAATGATTCTTTTTAATTGATGATTCAAATACATCATAAACAAAAAATCAAGGATAGTGATGAATCACCAAAATAAAATTGGTTTCATTTAATTTCTTAATAAGGATTTTTTCTAAACAAGAATTTTTCTAAGTTAATACACTTTTCAAATTTTGCAATCTAAAATTAGAATGAAATTGATTAGATCTAATTTTTTTCATCATACATAAAAACTAATTAAGGGTTTGAACCTTTAGGAATTTTTTCTAGAATTTTTGGGTAATATTTAATTTTATTATGATTGTAGATGCTACCAAAGAGTCCTAAAGCTAGAGGACCATCATAACCAATGGAGAAGAAACTTAGAGAAAGAGCTAGAGGATAATGCATAGAACAAACTCTTCTTACAGGGCAAGAAGTGCATTCATATAATATCCATCAATCCACACTTTTAACAAGGTAATATACATAGGTAGAAGTTGATGTGTGACCAACTATAGAATAAGGACAACACCTAACACTCTCCAATGAGTGTTTTCAGGTTATTCAAGAGAAGTTCAACATGTCCATTTTGATAGTGTTACTCAATTTTGCATCCTTCATGGAGCTTGCACTTGAAGAGGTCTATGAACAATTTTAAGAATCTCTCCTATGGCCAACTATCTTAAGCAATGGTAAATGACATTTAGGAGAAGTCCACCAATTCTAGTAGAACAAGCAAGATGATGCCACAATAAAGATTGAGGAAGTAATCCTACCCTATTTAGTTGAAGAAATTTCAAGGGCACTGAATCTACCAAATGTAAGAGCTAATATTGCTCAAATATCTACAAGGCTTAACAAAGATGCATGGAATTTATGGCTATGGAGGGCATATGAAACCATAGAAAAAGAATATAGTGGATTATCTACTACTGAAAAAATATACTTCAAAATTGGGACATACTACATTTTTTCAACAAAGAGACTCAACCAAATTCCTACCTATGTTGCCAAAGGTAGTGCCAACTTGATGGGGAAAATTCAAGCTAACATAACTCATCTATTATTACTGAAGATAAAAAGAAGATTTGAGGAGAAGAAGATAAGGAAAACCATTCTGGCATTCCCCTATCTTATTAGAAAGTTATGCAAAGAAGTGAGAATTTTGAGCTACACTAATGATGTTTTTCATAAAGCTAGAATGCTTCATATGTTAAGATCTTCACACTAGTGCCACCTAGGAAAGATTAAGCAGAGAAACCAACAAGAATTGGAACTATAGCAAGATTAACCCTAGTGGTAAACATTCCAACCATAGGCACAGAATAGGTAGAACTTAGTGGATTAACCCCAGTTATATTAAGAAAAGGACAAAGTGCTACACCAACACAACAAGATTGTAGACCTTCAATGAGCCATCTACAACAAATAGTA
The DNA here is from genome assembly GCA_015680685.1 of Gnetum montanum. Lineage (NCBI taxonomy): Eukaryota > Viridiplantae > Streptophyta > Gnetopsida > Gnetales > Gnetaceae > Gnetum > Gnetum montanum. Next base: position 479,179 of record MNCI01026689.1, read on the forward strand.
GAAATAATAAGTTAGGTAGTAGGGAAGTCTCAAGCATAGATAGAATCAAAGATAATCCCAAAAAATCTTCCATATCCATAGAACCCACAAGTGGTCAAGAATCTTTATAAGCAGGAGAAGGTGATGATTGGGCCCAACATATTTCAAGGAATGTTACATCATTTTAGGTGCTGTTATAAATTGGAGAAGAAGCCATTGTATTGATCACACAACACCAAGATGCAACCATAGTAGCTAAAGTTATAACCAATTATATAAAAGAATCATTCAATATTTCCATTTTCTACTAGCAGATATTACTCAAGCTAAAGATGTAGAAAACTTAGCTAGAATATCAATAAACCTTACAAAATATGAAGCTACATTGGAGAGATTGTTGTAGATAGAACAAGTTATGCAAACTTTCTTTAATATCTCTAGTGATATCATTAAGGTACAGTCTAAATTAATATCCATTAAAGGCAAGTTAGTCATGATAGAAACAAGGATACAACATGTAGAAAGTAAGGTACAGAGGTTACAAGAAGAATTAGATGCATTAAAAACTAAAAGAGAAGACCTTGCACAATACATTGCACCTGACAAGTTAACATATTTTAGAGATAAATAGATTGTTCAACTAATGGCCAACCAAATATAAATGGAGATGGAGAAGAAAAAAGTAGCATGGAACACCTTAATAGCAGAACCCTAGATATACACACATGCTAAGTTTATTGCTACATTAGAAGAAGAATATAAAATAATTACTACAAAAAATTTAAGGTTGATAGATATTCAAAAACAAAAGAACATACTTGAAGAAATTATCCATAAGCTTAGAGAGTAGTTCACCAAACTCAACCTTGACATAAGATAGCTAGACCATGAAAATAGAGCCCTATGTATGGAAGAAGTGTGTATATTCTGACAAAAAGTAGCTATTGAAATTAGTGCATGGTAAAATAAGGCCAAGAAGCATGAGAGCCTTAATGAGAATTTTAGAGACCAAGTGGACATGTATAAATAGATTAATAAGAAAAAATGCATATGACTAAAGCCAAGATTAATTATATCACAGAAAAAACACTTGATTGGTATCCCATCTTGGATAGTCTTGTCTATGTTCATCAAGCAAAAATAAAGAACAAGGAACTGTAGATTGAAGACCTAATAGAATACATGAGGTTAGAAAATCTCCACTATGCTAACTTAACCATGTTAATAGCAAGTAGGCTAAGAATAAAACGATAGTAGTAAGTGGCTATAGTATATTTTATATATAAGAAAGAGTTTACAGAAAGAAAAGATGCACAACAAAAGCTTCACATTGCAAACTCTAAACTACAAGTAGTTAAATCTAGTTACGAGGTGAGACACCACCAAATTTGGACTACGACATCTTGACTACAAATTTTTCTAAGTGTCAGCATGAGACAAATTTTTCCAAGTGCTAGGACTACGCTCTCCACTACTCCAGAGCATAATCAGCATAGTGGAGAGCATAGTTAGCTTAGAAACTAATATTTTTGCAATTTTACCCAAGTGCCATCACAAAGCAAGAATCTTCAAAATTTTCTAAGTGTTGGGACTATGCTCACCACTGCCCCAAAGCATAGTTAGGTTAGTAGAGAGCATAGTCAACACCAAAGGCCAATTTTGCAAAAAATTTTAAGTGTTAAGCTAACAACTACAAATTTTTCTAAGTGTTGGGACTATGCTCTTGATGAGCAGCAAGGTACCCCTACGCCTAACCATATGAATCATAGGCGTTCATGTGCAATCTAGTCAAATTTCGTAGACTTTAATTGCTAAGTATTCTAGACCTAAATAGTGTGTGCATGTTGTCCATTCATTGTCTTCCTAGTCCCACTTGTGGAATGCAATTGTATGGTTAAGTGTGACTAAGGTGTAAGATTTTTATTATTTTGTGTTTTATCAATTTACTCACATAGAACAAAAATAAAAGTGAGAGTGATTAAGTGCTAAGAAAACTATGATCTAATCTAGCCTAACACAAGTAGTTGTTCCCATTTCCTAGACACATCCTAAACTTTGTGTAAACACTACTTGGTTGTCAAACACTAACCATTTCTGAGCTACCAAGTGTCGCATATACGTTTGAAGTGGGTCATGCTTGTGTATTTTAATGAATTGCTTAATTAATAAAAATTAATTGCTTCATGAATAACGTTAATATAAATGGCATAAAATCAAAATATATAAATGCATAGAAAGAAAGTCTCAATTGCTGTAAGGATGAATCAAAGAGTTCATCTTTATTTGCAACACAATGGTGTGTTCAGGTACATTAGTGCTTGAATAAAGATCCGTTCACACTTATACCTTTAGCTATAGGCACTTGGAAAATATTATAACTCTCAAATGGAAAAATTGTAAGAGTTTTGCTACTTGACTACCAAAAACTACTCTCAATCCTATGCCTGATGGTTGTATTTATAGACCTAGGAGTAACCCTGCTATATCAAATGTACAATATCGCATCTTGGGCCACGATATCACATACCCGATATCATGTGCCTAATATTGTGGCCACTCTAATATTAGAGTGTATGAAAAACATGATTTATCATACCCCCACGACTAAATGAAAACTCATCCTCGAGTATAGAAGAAGAGGAGGAACAAGTCCTTTACAAAATATATGAGGTGTGGGCTATTCAATTAACATGTAGAGTGACATAGAGAAAACAAACAGATACAAAAGTTCCTGAGTATAAAACATTATAATTGTGTACAAAATTGGGTGTTCATGACAACAAGAAAGAATACCCTCAAATCCAATGGACATCCAACCCCTCTTGGCAACAGAAGCATGAGGGAAAGGTAGAAGAGATCTAGTGGTTATGAACAATCTCCCACGAGTGATATTGTTGCGTCCTCCTTGGTGAAGATAGTTTTTCTTCTAGTCCATGATCCCCACTACAATTGCAAGAAAATCAAGGATTAGTATATAAAGTGTAATAGATAATGACTAAATACCTTGTCTCATCAATGATTTTATCTAGCTGAGTTATGATTATGGATTAGTTTCTTGATAATGTTAGTGGGAAGACTAACGAATCGGTTAAGTAAGAGAAGCAGTCCATAAAATTTAGAAAAATATTAACACAAGGAATAATGGAAAGATCATATAGAAATTCACAATAATAAAAAGAAGGAATTGACTAAAAATAGGTGTGAAGATGCATACAATTGGATGGCATGGATGGGGTAAATAAAAAGAATTTGATTGTAACAATCTCTAAGGGTAAAGAACTTGACCCAACCAAGCCAAAAGATATGGAAGTGGGTCCTCCCCAAAGTAGGCACAAGCCTTTTATTCCCTTGCATAACTTCAAACCAAGGAGTCCGTGGGCTCCATGGATGATTAATGATCACAAAATGTTAAGTACAAAAACCCAAAAGTAACTGATTGAGAAACCTGAAAAATCAAACCAAAACATTAAATCAAAACATGAAACTAGTAGTGAGGTTAGGCATGAAGAGAATAGATGGATAATAGAGAGAATGGAATGGAGTTCCTAATCATGGTTACATGCAGTCCCTTGTGGAGTTTTTGAATAAATGACTTGGTAGGATCCATCCTCAGTCCAGACCAAAACCAACCACTTTCAATGACTTTGCATCAACATTCTAAGGCTAGTCCATCCCCTGAGACACAAAAATGCTTCCAAAAAACAACCACCATTCCAAATTGAAGAGAAAGTAGGAAGTGAAAAAGGGCCTTAGTTAGAGAAGATAAGACAAATGCCATAACTAGTACTTGTAGCCCTTTTATTTGGTCTAAGGGGTATGCATTGAATTTCCATGTTTTTTTTTTGGATAGGAACCAAACCATGGAAAGACCCATGTGTTTTTGCTTTTATTTTATCCAAGGGGTGTGCTTTGAATCCTCATATTGTTTTCTTTTCTTTTTTCTTGATGAGGACCACACCATGCAAGGACTTATTTGACTTTTTATTGTGGGATAACGTAGAACGGTGAGAAGCTCACAAGAACACACTTGCACACAAGAAAATAGAAAAGTACGAAGAATACTGCATCCCTTTGAAGCCACATCCTATCCAAACCTTTGATTCCTTCCCAATATTGAAAACTACACAAGTCATTAATTTATTAAAGTTTCATTAATGAAAAAGAGATTGCACATTTCCAAAACAAGGAAAACCATAGAGTATGTGGATGGGTGAATGATGTGGACTAATTGTCTATTACATAAAAAGAAACTATGTCCTAGTCATCAGTAATGACATTCAAAGTCAAAAACTAGACATCAACAATCAAATTACAAATGAAACATACCATCATTGAGTAGCACATTACCATTGTACGTGACACCTTATTAATAGAAATAGTAGAGAGACACATCAAACACAAGAAAATATAAAAGAAAGTAAAAGAGTATGCAATAAACATCAAATATATTAATGGTGTAAAACAACAACTTACAAAAGATTAATAACCTAAAAAACAAAAAGATGTAAAATAAAGAATATAAAAACAAAGAGTTGTAAAATCAAAAATGTGTAAAACAAAAAAAATCAAAAGACTAAGGAGTTGCATAAAGTGTTAGTATGGGTGGCTATCTCCCACATAAATAAATTGGAAGGAGGAGATCTGAAAGATTGAGCGTGGTTGTCCATCTATCAAGGTGTCTGTTGAGTTGGTTGGCTTGGGCTCATGGAAAGGTTTCACTTGTTGGATGTTGACTAATTGTTTCTTGTTTGGGCTGTCAAGTTTATAGATAATCATGGCCCTATATGGAAAAGTCTCATCAATAATATAAGGTCCTTCCCACAATGTTTGAAATTTGGTTCATTGGGGTACATGTGCAGCATTCCAATAGAGTACCTTGTCGCCTGGTTGAAACTTAAATTTTCTTATTTTAAGGTCATGGAATTTCTTGTTGAATTCCTTATGCATTTTGTTAGATGGTAAGGCCATTAATCAATTTTCATCTAGCAATTTGAGGTTCATTAATTTTTCTTTCTATGCTATACTTAGATTTAGGTCAAGGTCATAGGCTGTAGAGAGTGTACGGAGCTTAGATTGGATGGGCAGTGTTGGAGTTTTCTGTACACAAGCTCATAGGGAGAATAACCTATGGGAAGCTTCCATGTGGAGTGATAGGTCTGAAGGACATCATTTAATTTGATGCTCTAGTCCCTTTGATATTTTCTAATGGTGCACGTTAGAATTTTTGTAATCTCTTGGTTAGTGACCTTAGCTTGACCAGTGGCTTGGAGGTGATATGGTGTTATGAGTTTTGCTAAAACCCTAAGAATTGCATAATTTTTTGGAAAGTGGCACATGTAAAATGAGTTCCATTATCAAAAATTAATGCATGAGGCACACCAAACCTATTTATGATATTTTGTTGTACAAACTGAGCAGTAGTAGTGGATGTATAGTTAGTGACAGCTACTACTTCTACCCACTTAGTGCAATAGTCAATTGCAACTATTATATATGCCTTTTCATTTGATAAAGGTATGATGGAACCCATAAAGTCAATGCTGCAAATATCGAATGGCTCAAGAGGTTGAATCTATTGTTGTGACCCCTCCATTTGAGCTATCATTCCATCATCCTTCTAACAATGATTGCAAGCATAGATGAATTGGTGCGCATCCCTAAAGATTGTTGGCCAATAATATCCTACCATGAGGATTTTTATGGACGTGTGTTTCCTAGCATAATGGCCCCCACAAGGACCTTTGTGAGCATCCTAGAGAATGCACAGTAGATTTGTATCAGGGACACACTAACGTACCAAGCCATCAAGACAGATTTTGTAAAGGTTCCTATTAATTTCCATGAAATGCTTGACCTAGTGAAGAAACTATTATTTCTTTCTAGTGTCTAGCCCTTTTGGCAGTTCTTGCTTGAACAGATAAGTGAGGATGGTATCATACCATTTTGGTTCATCAGGAATTTATACATTAATAGCCCTTGCAAGAAGAGATTCATTAGGGAACTGATCAAATAAAGAGCTCTTTTTCTTCTTATTGTCCCATCTTAGTTGTGATAAGTGGTTAACAACCACATTCTTCACACCTTTTCGATCTACCATCATAAGATCAAACTCTTACAAAATCATGAGCCACCGTATGACACGAGGGCTCATTGTTGGTTTATTCATCAAAAAATAGATGGCACTATGATCTGTGTGCATGAACACTTTATAATTAAGCACATATTACCTGAACTTCTCTAATGTGAACACCACTATCATCAACTCCTTTTTTGTGGTGGTGTATTTTTGCTATTCACCTATAATACTTTGGCATGTGCAATGAATGTAATATGGACATTTTTTATCATCCATCTTCATAAGCATTGCTCCCAAAGCATAATTTGATGCATCAGTCATCACATAAAATGGTTTGGACTAATTAGGTGCTTGTAGAATTTGGGTTTCAGCAAGCTTCTACTTTAGTTGCTGAAATGCTATTTCACATTCAGGGGTCTAGATGAATGATGCATCCTTCTTTGTCAATTCCACCAACGGCTTGATGATTTTGGAAAAATTCTTGATGAAGCATCGATAGTAGCCAGTATGGCCAAGGAATGACCACACATCTTTAACTATTTTAGGTTTATGGGTTATTCCTTGGATGACCCTTATTTTTTTAGGATCCACCTTGATTTCTACTTTTGAATTATAGTGCCCCAAGATTGTGCCTTCCTAGATCATAGATGGCTCTTTTACAAATTGAGCTAGAGGTTTTTTTTGACACATCTCCTTAACACTTGCTCAAGATGGTCTAGGAATTACTCGAATGTAGCTCTATAGGTAGAAAAATAATCCATGAAGACTTCTACCCCACTACCAATTTTTTTTTTTGGAAAATGCTAAGGACCAATCACTAAAATGTTGCTAGGGAATTACATAAACTAAATGGCATTTGATGATAAGCATAAGTCCCCCAAGAACTTGTGAAAGTTGTCTTTGCTTGGTCCTTTGGTGCAATCCAGATTTGGTTATAGCCACTATAACCATCTAGGAAGCTATAATAGTTGTGCCCAGAAATGATTTCCAACACTTGGTTGACAAAAGGCAATAGAAAATGATCTTTGAAAATTGCCATGTTGAGTAGCTAAAAATTGATGCACACTCACCATTTGCCTTCTTTCTTGGGCATGATCATGAGTGGACTAACCCACTCACTATCTATGATAGGGTAGATGAATCCTACCTTGAGGAGTTATTCAATCTCCTCTTTGACAATCTTCTTTAATTTGGGATTCAAACATCACTATGGCTATTGCTTCGGATTAATGGCGAGGTTAGTGTATATTTAGTGCTAGCATATTCTAGATCTATTCTAGTGAGCTTGAAATATGACCAGGAAAAGGATGCTAACCATTTTTCCACAACCTTCATCAACATTTTCTTTTGTTCTGCAGCAAACTTGGCATTAATGATAACCGGCCTTCCATTTCTCAAGAGCACATACTTCATTCTAGCTGGTAGTGTCTTCAATTCAAGGGGTTCTTGTATAATATTGTTAGGAAACTCCAACTCTTCCCAATTAACATCATCATTTACTCCTTTAGAGAGTTGGTGATGAACTCGCATAGGTTCCATGCACAATGTACTATTGCTAGAATTAGCTGTCAACCATTGGGTGCCTTCTTATTTTGTGGTTGTTGTGTACATGCATCTTTGAATTTTAGCTTCTAGTGCACAATGATTGCATGTAGAGATAGATGTTAGCTTTACTAACCATAACTTTTTCACACAATGGCACCTTGAATCATTGTATGCGATACATGGAACCCTCTTCTTCTCGATCTTTCAAAATTTACTTTCTTTAGATATCTCCAAGTAAAGATTTCTAATGCACATTTTGGCATTAATAGTGCTTAACTATGCCCTTCCCATAATAATTAGGAAGTCCCCCTTGCAGTTCTCCACCTTGATTACTAGGAAGTTAGGGGGATATGACCACCCACAAATGGTGGTTAAGATGTTCTCTACCAGTCTCAATGAAACAATGATGGATTGGTCTACCAGTTCCAGCTGGATGTTGCTCTACTTCAAGGGAGGAAGGTTCCACATTGTGTACATTTCATGCAAGATCATATTAACACTAGAACTAGAGTTAAGAAGAGCTTTACAAGGCTCATTCCTAGAAATTTGCAAATATACTAGGGGACTGCTAAGATTAGCTAACTTCCTAGGCAAGTTACTAGCTTGAATCCAATCAGATACAACATAGGTCAACATTACAGTATGGATTTGAGAGAAATTTTGGTTTGAAGGGAACTTAGATAAATATGAGATGGAGGAATATGGAGGAGTAGGACTACCAACCACTGATGTATTTGAGGGCTTGTGGACTACAAGATTAGAAAAAGGATCTTTTCTTTGTTTATGGTTCTAACCTACTTGGTGGGTTAACTAGTTATAGATTAACCACCCTCATAGAATTTATTTGCTATGGTTGGGTAGGTAATTCACCCTGCATGGATGGAGTAGGTGGTAGATATGTAGGAGATGGGGGATTAGGTGCAGGGATAGGAGGAGCATGAGGATAGTAGGTGGCATCCCTCCTTGGATAGGATGATTGGTATACTTTAGGAGGGTAGTGGTGAGGTTGGTAAGTAGCAACATGACTAGAGGAGTCCTATGGAGATGAAGGTTACTATACATAGTAACCATAGGGATATGGTTTCTAGTAAAGGTACTACTATCTTGGATGTGCCAACACCCACGATTGTGGTTGTTGCCACTGCTAGTACAATTCATACGATTGTGATTGAGTTCCACTTGGATAGTACTGCTATGGTTGGTGGAACTATTAAGCATTGCCTTGTGGATAAGGAAATATTTTGGGTGTTTTCCTTTGTGTAAGTCATGGATGTAAGGCATACATCCTAGATCCCTACAAGTGTGACACAATTGGACAACATCCCTTAGGATGTTCATACTGATAGATTTCACACTCGCCATCATCATTTGAGTCACTATCTACAACCATCTCTATTGTAACTATTTTACCTTTACCCTTAGATATGCACATTTAGCTTCCTTATGTCTCTGGCACTCGTGCTCACCACTTTGCTCCTTGGACTCTTCAGTAATTTTTAAGACAACCTAAAACTTATTCTCCATAGAGTCCCATAATTGGTCAACCTTAGTCATGATTTTAGATTGTAATTTTTGGAGTGGCAAGGTTTTCTGATTAGCCATCTCATCTTTGGTTAATTTATCCTCATTCTCACAAAATCAAACTTGCCTTTTTTGGATAGAAGGGTCCCTATTGTATTCCTCTACACTCTCTCACTTTCTCAATTCTCCCTCCTCCTTGGCTACTTACTCAATTAATTTTTAGATCTGATGGGCACTTAACTCTATCAATCTCCCTTGGGCATAGATGCCAAGGGTTTTCCTGGTTTTAGACCGCAACCTGTTTATGATATGGAAAAGTTGATCAAGTTGAGAGTATCCATGGCTAGGAAACTGATGGAGCAGAGAATAGTATTGGCCAATAGTGGCATCCAAGGGCTCATGGTTTCCTTGTTTCCACCCTTGGATCTTCTTCCTCAGATTGGACACTTGAGAGTACATTTGATATTTGTCATTAAACAATTCCAACATCATGCTCCACTACTTGATTGATTCTAGTTCCAAGGATTAGTACTAATTCTTTGGTTCCTTTATAAGTGTCCTTGGAAATAATTTCAACTTCTACTAGTCATTCTCAATAGTTTTCAAGGCACATGCATCTCAGAAGGCCTAGAGATGATTTTGTAGATTAGCATTATATCCTCCCTTAAACCAATGGATGTTGTTCAGGTCTAGCCTCTTTATTTTTCTATCCTTTAGATTCCTTTTTGGAATCCTGATAACCTCTACTATGTTTAACATGCCCTGAGTGGCAAGTAGAGGTTCATCAAGGCCATGGTGATGGTGCCTACAATGTTCTCTACTAGCCCTTATTTCTTGGTAATGGATCTCTTTGGATTTCCCACATCTCCAGTTTTGATTGTCTTGATGGTCCCTTCTATTATTCTAGTCCTATTGGTCACCTCCATCATGGTTATTCCCTTTGTGACCATGATTTGAGCTAGATGAAGAATAAGAAAAAGATGATGAAGGGGAAGAGGAAGGATAACTTGTTCCACACTAATGCTTCTCACCCCTCCTTTGATGATCACAACCACAATTGCAATCATGACCTCCTTTTTTTTCCCTTATCCTAACTTTCCTCTCTAGATCCATTTTTTTCATTGGAACCATTCTAACCAAAACCTGGATTATGATTTGTGGATTTCACATTCTAGTTGAGGTACCCCTGAACAAAGTCAAAGAGAGTAAAATCACCAAAGAAGTGGTCACCTCCATCTAATGGGCCAAGTTGAGGTGGAAAAGTGTTTGATTCCTTACCCTTCACAAGCTCGTGTTGATGCTCCAATTAACAATCCCTTAACCTTTTTCCTTTAGTGGGATGATAATCCCTTGAATTGGGATCTCATATCTCATACTCTCTATGAAGATGCTAAAGCCCATATCATGTGAGCATTAGCTAGAGCATCATTAGAACAAATCAATTAGGTGACAACACAATGTTACCTTCCATGTTTGGTACATACTCATCGAGATGAGCATATACCACCTGGTATTGTTGAGGAACCTGGTCTACCTTGGGCGGAGATAGGCTCTTGTGAGAAGAAGAAATTTTATGTTAATGGACTTATAGGCAATGTGTATTTCAGGTTTAATTTAAATATAATTCTAATTTTTGATTTTGTAAGATTTGACTCCTAGGGTTCGAAGAATGAGGTTACTAAGTTTCACTCAGTTTAGATAGTGCACATAGAACTAATGCCCCCAGTAATGGTGCAAATGATGAGCAGCGAGATACCCCTATGCCCAACCATATGAATCACAAGTGTTCACATGCGATTCAGTCAAATTTCATAGACTTTAATTGCCAAGTACACTACAGCTAAATAGTGCATGTGTGTTGTCCATTCGTTGTCTTCCTAGTCCCACTTGTGGAATGCAATTATATGGTTAAGTGTGACTGTGGTGTAAGATTTTTATTATTTTGTGTTTTATCAATTTACTTTCCTAGAAAAAGAATGAAAGTGAGAGTGATTAAGTGCTAAGAAAACTATGATCCAATGTAGCCTAACATAAGTAACCATTCCCACTTCCTAGACACATCCTAAACTTTGTATAAACACTGCTAGGTTGTCAAACGCTAATCATTTCTAAGCTACCAAGTCTCACACGTATGTTTAAGGGGGGTCATGCTTGTGTATTTTAACGAGTTACTTAATTAATAAAAATTAATTAATACATGAATAACATTAATGTAAACTATATAAAATCACAATATATAAATGCATAAGAAAGAAAGTCTCAAGTGTTGCAAGGATGAATCAAAGAGTTTGTCTTTATTGTCAACACAATGGTGTGTTCAGGTACATCAATGCTTGAATAAAGATCCATTCACACTTATACCTCCTGCTATGGGCACTTGTGAAATATTATAACTCTCAAATGGAAAAATTGCAAGAGTTTCACTACTTTATTGCCAAAAACTACTCTCAATCATGCACCCAGGGGTTGTATTTATAAACCCAGGAGTAACCTTGCAATATCAAATGTACGATATTGCATCTTGGGCGACAATATCACATAACAAATATTGTAGTTACTCTAATATTAGAGTGTATGAAAAACATGATTTATCAGCTCTCCACTACCTTGGAGTGTAGTCAAGCATAGTCAACATCGAAGACATAGTTTTGTAGAAATTTTCTAAGTGTTGAGACTATGCTCTCCACTCGCTTGGAGTGTAGTTAAGTGTAGTCAACTAGAAGCTAGTTTCTACAAATTTTGACAAGTGCTAGGACTATGCTCACCCCTAGTTGGGAGCATAGTTAACCTCTTGTGAAGAGCATGGTTAGCACACAGCCATTTTTCTACAAAATTTTTCTAAGTGTTGGACTATGCTCTCCCCCAGTCTAGAGCATAGTCAAGTGTTGTTAACAAGAATAGCCTCCAAAGGCATTCACAACATAGCACTAGCACTCAGCTTAGCTCCAACACATCTCCAGCAAGCATAGTTAGTAAAAATGCATTTTTATTATATCGCTTTTTATCTAACACTCAACCCCACTCAAGATAGTGGAGAGCATAGTCCCAAAGCGTAGTCTCCAAAGTTGCATTTTTTTTAGGTACATTACAATCATTTTGGAACATGCACATGTAATTGATAGTGTAGTCGTAGTCTTGCAGTCTTGCAAAGTTCATTAGAGCAGAGCCAAGAATAACACTACTAGCTTTATTGAAGAGTGTAATTGGGTGATAATGTAGTCCCAATTGTCGCACTACCACATGGTATTCTCTCTACATTTCATGCTAAACCTATCCCTATAAATATCCTAGCCCTTGATGTTTTCAAGGTTGGTGAATTTTGAGCAGGAAAATTTTTCAAGGATAGCATTTTTGGCAATTGGCATTTTTGTTGGCATTTTAGGCAAATGAAAGCCTAAAGGCATATCAATGAATCAAAGAGAGGTAGAGTTGCATACCACAGCCCACTACAACCCCACTACAACCTAGTAGAATACTGCAGCCCATGGTACACTATGGTGGCCAACCCAGTAGGCACAGATACCATAGCATTTGCCAATATTCATAGCCAGACACTTTTGAGATTGTGACTATGCTCTCCACTATGCCTATTGTACACCATGTACCTTCTCACCCTTTTTGGAGGTAACTATGCTCAACCTCAATTGGGGCAGTGTTCTATTTCTCTCCCTTGCAATTTTCATGCCTTATTTATATTTTTCACCTTTTTTAACATGTGCTCACATTACAACTAAGCTTGGGTGGTAGTTTTTATGCATCAGCATCCTAATTTTCGTCAAAACCCTTAACTACACTCTTCCCCCTTCAACTCCCTTGACTATGTTGACACCATTAACATTACAAACACCATTTATGCACATAGCACCATTTCACATTAGCATCATGGCTAACCATGCTACACCTCAGTTGCATCCAACACCCTAGTTGCATTTGGCAAAGTCCCTTTTTGATTAATAAGACCATTCAAGGCATCTGGTCTCCACCTCTAGTAGGCACTCACATAGACACAGGGTTAGGCTGTGTGCCCATGAACCCCTTGGTGTTCCAGTTGTTAACATTTTCAATCATTACAATTTTTTGGCACCAAAGGGATGGTTGAACCAATTTTTCAGACTCTATTGTGATTGTCTCATCTACTCTCTGCATCGTAGTTTTCTATCAACCCATCAGTGTAGATTAGACCTCGTAGTTGGTCCCCCTAGGACCTCACATGGCAATCCAAATTACATTGCTCCACTATTTTTCTAAGTCTCCATTCTCTCTGTGTAGAGAGTGTAGTTGGTGGATATCCTAGTTAGCTCTGAGCATAGAGAGTTTAGTCTTCATAGTTAGCCATTTTTATGTAGTTTCTAGAGTTAGTCATTTTTCTACAATTTTTAGACTTAGCCAATTTTTTTGCAGTTTCCAGAGTTAGCCATTTTATGAAACTAGCAACTTGTCGCTCTCTCTTTCATCTCTTGATCTATGATCATGAATCTAGATCAACCTTCAACATTGGTGTTAGACACACTTGAAATCTTTACCATGGCATGATTGAGGCAATCCCTTAGTAATGAACAATACAACTTTCTATGTGCAAGGATCCAAGTAGGATTACCCCTGGATCACCTTGACATAAGGAAAAATGGGGCTTTAAATTGATCCATAGGGACAAACAAGAGTATCTTCCTTCCTCATTTGACATCATCCTGCTCATAGAGTTCCACCACTAGTTGTTATTCCAGCTCATCTGAGCCAATTAGCATGATGTGGGAACTAACTATGAGGAAGCCCTACAAGAAGAGGAAGACAAGTTCAAAGCTTGGTTTGAATGTGAGAGTCCCTTCCACATTGTCTTCCCACAACCATTTACAAGTCTAACCCTTCCTTGATTTAGTTCAACCACCCTTTCTAAAATGGTTATAACATTGTGATCACCTTCCCACTTTGTCAGGCTTAGGTCAATGCCTGTAGTGGAAATGCATGAAATGTAATACACACAATATGATGCAACAACTCCATTCCACTTGCCCTTCATGGAATCAACCCAACCTATCCAACCATCTTTGCTAGTAGTAATCATGCCTACTTAGCCTTACATCCACGTAGGGCCCATCTTCAGGCCGCAAATGACTTAGGTACCCTACATCTTTCTTGTTTTGTTAGTGCCCTTAGCATCAGTCCAACCCACATGTGTGTGGCTTGTCCTAGTTACCATGCCCATAGCATAGCCAATGCATCAATTGCATTGTATGGCTTTGTAACTAGCAATCTAACCCTAGGCTATACAATGAACATAGCAGATAGTGCAACCAACGCAACCCATTGGTGCATCTCAAAACTTGGATCAGGTGTTCTAGCTAATCCAAAGTTTGATGGAGGAGGTCAAGCAACTCAAAGCCACTTTCTCCAAAACTATCAAGGTGGTGGACTAATACCAAGACAATCACGTAACTCCTATTGTCCCACCCTTAACTTTGCCAATAAGGATCCTATTGCCTCAACTCACCAAGTATAATGGTGAAGGAGATCCCAACACACACCTAGTTAAATTTAGGTCTAAATGCATATTACTACAAGCATGGCCACATGCTATCATACGTGTGTTTTCCATGTCACTAACTACCAAAGCCTTAGACTAGTACCAAGCACTACCTAGAGGTTCTATTTCCTCTTTGGAAGAGCTCTTAAGGTAGTTCGTGTTGCACTTTAGGTACAGCTTGAAGCTAAAATCAACCTTGAACTAGTTGATGTAAATTAAGTAGGGCCCCCTAGAACCTATACAAAAACTTATCCAACATTGGAACACCTTATTGAATGAGATACGAAAGCCAATAGCCAAGACACACCTTTTGGCCATCTTCAAGGATGTAGTCAATGATTTCATCAAGTCAAAACTATACTACTTGGCCCCACAATCTCTAAGCTAGGCCTTTACCTAAACTAAGAGCATACAAGATGTAGCTAAAGCTAGTAAGGACCTAGGCTACATGGCCTATAAAAACCAGCATGTGAGAAAGTAGAATGCAACAATGGCAACATGAGCCACACATGCTAAAGCTACCAACTCTAGTCTACATCTCCAGTGGCCATAGTGCAAGCCACTTCAATACCCAACTTTGAGCACAAGGATCTCTCAAAGTATACCCCATTACCACTAAAACCCTCAAAGCTACTTGATCAACTATTGAAAGCTAGGTACATCCAACCTAAGAAAATGTTTGAGGATGCCTAAAAAAGGCATAACAAGTACTACAAGTTGCTAAGGAATCCCACCTCAGAAACACCGAACAAGCCCCCAGTCCCATAGCACTTCAGGCTAGACAAATTCTATCATTACCACCAGTTGTCTGGTCATAGCACAAACTTTTGTTGAGCTTTCTAAGATGATTGGAAAAAGATGATAGATAGGGGCAAACTAGTGCATGATGTGGCAAACCTAGTTAAGCCTCAAAAATAATCCATGAGGGTGTACAATGACCCTCTAAATGTGGATGGTGCTAGCTACATCATAAACACCATTGGCGTGGGTGGCAAGTTAGATCTAGTATAGTAGCTTTTTGTGGTTTGAGTGCCTTCTAGTGTAAAGGTCCCCTTGGCCTCCACAAGTTCAAGGCCCCTCCTTTGTTGTTAAAGTTTCATCCCAAGTATCCACAACACCCTTCATGGTCGAGGTCCCATAGCATGTTGCAACAATAATTGCTTAATAGTCATTTTTTGTTAAGGTGACACAATGTGTTGGCCCTTCATCTACCCAAAGCTCGGTAGTGAGCAATGCATTGGCCCCTTCTCATCCAAGGGTTGACCCTACTAGCAACATAGGTAGACCCACTAGATGGTAATGCAAGAGGCCCAACAAATGCCTCATAGGTGAAACAACTAGGCAACAACAAGACCAAAGAGTGGTTGGTCTACCGAAGTTAGTCCCTAACTTTATAATCCCTATGGTTGAAGCAATTGAAAAGGCCACAAATAGCAAACCACAACTAAGCACTGAGGCCTCCAAATAGGCCAAGTGAACCAAGTCCAAGTTCCCTCCATGAGAGATCTGTCACATGGAAGAGGTCTAGGCCAACAAAACAAACAATGGAAAAGACCTCATAGATGCACTAGCCTATGTTAAGCAAGCATGCAAGCAGAAAATTACAACGTTAAGCCTTCATGACTTGGGCATGACCTCTTCTACCCACTACAAAGTACTAGCATGAATGTTGGACTTCATTCTTGTTATGGAGGGCATTCTTGCAAATGAAAATACCATCCATGTAGTGATGTTGCCCCATGTGCCATAGGAATTAGGTTCAACATTCCTAGTGTTTCGCAACAAGACAATCAAGGCCAAATCTGAGTAAGGGGAGGTCATCATAGTGCTAATGTTCATCACCATATGTGTTGGAAAATGCAAGATCTGTAGGGTGCACATCTATGAGAGTGCAACAACAAACGTAATACCATACACCATCATAGACAAACTAGGCCTCACAAACCAAAACAAGCCAACGAAAACTACATGGCTAAAATCCTTCAATGGATCATTGTCCATGGAATTGTCACCATAGCCTTCATGGCAAGGGAGTAATTCTCCACAACTACCATGTTTATCATCATAGAGAAAATGCCTAGCTCTAACCTGATATTGGGTAGGCCCTGGCTAGCCTAGTTATGAGTTGTCTCCTCTTTGATTTACTAGGAGATCCACCTTCCATATGGAGGTGGTTAAGTCATCATCCATGGTGATAACCCCATCCCTTTGGCCATCAATAACATAGAAATGGAGTAAGGGTTAGATGTTGAATTTCCTAACGATGCACTTGTAGTGAACAATGCAACACATAGGGTTCACACACCCAAACAAGTGGTGGAAGCCAACGACCTCCCAGATGATGCTTTGTGGGCAGAATCACCATTCAATGTAGCAAGCGAGGATCTAGGAGAATATAAAATAGTGCACCCTAGGCCCTACATGCCCCTGAATCCACACCGAACTAGGAAGCAACTACACAACCAAGCTACCCCCTTAGCCCAGAATGTGCTAGATGCCTACCTACCCTTTGCTGCTATGCACCATGCATTTTGGACTCTTGCTTGCATTGTATTTGTTTATGCATTTACATTGAGCCTTCTTGCTTAGATAGGCATTGCTTCACTTTGTTTACACATTTATTTGCTTTGTTTATGCATTTATCCACTTAGATTAACACATGAAAAACATCAAAACCAATACAAATCATAAAAAACTAAAATTACAAAAACAAAAAATTTTGTTGTAGCCTACCATGGCCTTAAACTAGCATCTCTAGCCCACCATGGCCTTAAACTAGCATCCCTAGCCCGCCATGGCTTGAAACTAGCATCAACAGCTCAAAATGACCCAAAACTAGCAATGTGGGGCTCGATATGGCCTTAAACTGCCATTGCAACCTGAAATGGCCCTAAAACTACCACTTTTAATTCTGTCCCTATGGTTCACTAAGACCTAAAACTGGCATGCCTATAGCCTACCGAGGACTAAAATTGGCACAAATACACTTGCCTCCATAGTAACTCACATACATACTTAGGAAAATTTCACTGCATTATTCTTTCCATTTGTGCACATTGACTTTGTGAAGTAGTTGGAACTTGATGTTTTTCTACTTAATTTTGTAGGATGTTACAAGAACACAGCATGGCTATGCATGAGCACACCTAGCATGTAGCACCACACATTGATCCAACAAGGTAAGCACATGTACACCATGAAGCTAAAACTAGCACAACAATTCACTATGATTATAAACTAGCATAGCACATTTTCCACAATGCTAAAAATGGCACAACATACATCCACTATGATGTTAAATTGGCATACACACACTACTCGTCCACCATGATGTTAAACTAGCATAGTTCATCCTTGGGTCGCAATGTTAAACTAGCACAATAGCATGTTCAATACAATGTTAAACTAGCATAGTTCATCCTTGGGTCGCAATGTTAAACTAGCACAATAGCATGTTCAATACAATGTTAAACTAGCACATCCTACATATACTATGATGTTAAACTAGCATATCATACATCTACTATGATGTTAAACTAACACACACATATAGGCCCTCTGCTATGATGTTAAACTAGCATAGCAATTTGCTATGACTATAAATTGGCATAGCTCATCTGCCATGATGCTGAACTGGCACATAGCAGTCCACTAGGACTATAAACTAGCATACCATTGTTGGCTAGGACCTTAAATTAGGTTCATGGTCTACTAGGACCTTAAACTAGTAAAGCCATGGTCTACCAAGACCTTAAACTAGGTTTTCAATTAGTCATGCATAGTTTTACAAGCAAGCAACTAAGAATACTTCTAGCTTCCCTCCCCTCTTCCACTAATACCAAACCCCCCACCCCCACCCCCCCACAAAAAAAAATCCTTTTCTACACCACATGGGTAGGGATACTGCTATCCCAAAATGGAGCTTTTGTCATTGGTGCAGTTGGAGCACTTCACCATCATGGTCCCCCACTATTTAATTAATTTTTTGAGCTTTTACCACTAGTGTGGCCTTCGGAGCATTTTTAGCATCATCCCTCCCCCCCAAACATTTTTATTGACTTTTGTGAATACTTGCAACTAGCTTGGCATTTGGAGCACTTGTAGCATCTTTACACCTTGGCATCTTATTTTCATTATGTGTTATCTATTTTTCTTGTCTTCTCTGAGTCATATTTTTATGTTGGAGCCCCATGTCATACTACAAAGATGCATCTCATCATGGCACCAAGTCACCATAGTGCTTTGATGTGCACAATTAAACTACATAAGCCTCTCAAGAGTGCACATTCTTTGTTATCCCATTATAGCCTACCCACATTTATTCATGCATTCCAATACTCTCTCATTCCCCGCATAGCTAGGATTGTAATCCCTTGATGCTCATGAGCTATGACCACATGACACCTTCTTTGCATTTTTCATCTTCTCATATCACATTGCAAACCATATAACACACGGTGGACATAACATAAGTTGTCCCATGGGAAGCCTCTATTAGCTAGTCAAAGCCTAGGTGGATGTACCACAAGTCATCCTAGGGAGAAAACACATGTGCTAAAAATGCAATGTGGTTTCACAAGAATTAAAACAAAGCACATCCAATGGCATGTAGTCCACTTGATGGAAATCACTCCACAATTAGCATTTAGCAATGTGCAGAACCCAAAGTAGGTTCTCCCCATAGTAAAAAAGGCAAAAGAAAAAAATGCAAAAAAGCAAAAAACAAAAAAAATGAGCAAAAGGGGAAAAGAACATCTACAAGCAACCAAAAACACTACAATTTCATAACTAATCCAACCCTACATCCATACTAACTCTCTCATGAGCACTTTGACAAGAGGTTAATGTTTTTAAGAGCAAGCCACTCAAGTGCCATAGTCACTATCAGCTATGCTAACCTTGCATCCTACATCATGAAATCCTATTTGGATCCCATCTCCCCTTTTATCCCCAGCACATTACCTACACATTTGCTCCTAGCATACTATCATCCACAGCACTCTTAAGCATGGTATAATGACATCCCATTAGGTACTGAAGAGTGATGCTAGTGCTAGGCTTGCTATGGTGTTTTGCAATTTTTTCTAACATCTCTCAGGCCACTCCTCTAGATGTCAACAAAGAGGGACTAATGAAACACCACCAAATTTGGACAATGATGTCTTGACTACAAATTTGTCTAAGTGTTAGCACAAGGAAAATTTTTCTATGTGTTGGGACTATGCTCTCCATTTCCCTAGAGCATAGTCAGCCTAGTGAAGAGTGTAGTCAACTAAAAAATTGATTTTTTGCAATTTTTCCTAAGTGTCATTGTGAAGCAAGAAGCTACAAAATTTTCTAAGTGTTGGAACTATGCTCTTCATTGCCCTAGAGCATAGTTAGCTTAGTAGAGAGCATAGTCAACACCAAAGGCTAATTTTGCAAATTTTTCTAACTATCAAGCTAGCAGTTGTATATTTTTCTAAGTGTTAAGACTATGCTCTCCACCACCCTAAAGCATAGTCAAGCATAGTCAGCATCGAAGATCTAGTTTTGCAAAAATTTTCTAAGTGTCAAGACTATGCTCTCCACTACCGTGGAGTGTAGTCAAGCATACTCAACTAGAAGCTAGTTTTTACAAATTTTGACAAGTGCTAGGACTATACTCACCTCTAGTCAAGAGCATAGTCAGCCTCTTGTGGAGATCATAGTCAACACATAACCACTTTTCTACAAAATGTTTCTAAGTGTTGGACTGCACTCTCACCCAGTCCAAAGCATAGTTAAGAGTAGTCAATGAGAACAACCTCCAAAGGCCTTCACAATGTAGCACTGACACTTAGCTCAACTACAACACACCTCTGGCAAGTGTAGTTAGCAAAAATGCATCTTTGTTATATCCCTTTTTATCCTAAAATTGTAACTATGCTCAACCCCACTTAAGATAGTGGAGAGCGTAGTCACCAAAGTTGCATTGTTTTCAAGTACATTATGGTCTTTTTGGTACATGCACATGTAGTTGGCAGCATAGTCATAGTCTCATAGTCTCGTAGAGTTCATTAGAGAAAACCAGAGAAAAATAGTACTAGCTTTAGTGGAGAGTGTAGTTGGGTGATAGCATAGTAACAACCATCCCATTACTAGATGGTAGTCTCTCTACGTTTCATGCCAAACCTAGCCCTATAAATATCCTAGCCCTCGATGTTTTTAGGGTTGGAAAATTTTGAGCAAGAAAATCGTTCAAGGTTGGAATTTTTGGTAGTTGGCATTTTTGTTGGCATTTTGGAATTCTGGGCAAACAAGGATCCAAAGGCATATCAATGAACCGAAGAGAGGCAGAGTTGCATACCACGACCCACTGTAGCTCCACCACAACCCAGCAAAACACCATAGCCCATGGTGAAACACCACAAAAATTTTGGCTAACACTCGAAGACAGAAATTAACCTAAGTCATGTTGGTCCTCAGCATGACCAAGCTTAAAAGCCTCAAAAACTCATCAAAACGTGCCAGAATTGATTGTCCAGACCCCCCAGAACCTTCCCCAAGGTTCCCAGCAGCTCTTGGACACTTGAAAATCAAATTTTGGGCTCCAAACGATGATCTTCCATTCCTATACACCCAGCGTGTACGCCCCAGCGTAACTGCTACAGTGCTCTGGCGTAACTGCTACAGTGCTCCGGCGTAACTGCTACAGTGCTCCGATGTAAATGCTACAGTGTTCCAACGTAAGTGCTACAGCGTTTCAGCGTATATGCCTAGCATATACGCCAGCATCCATCAGCGTATACGCCCAGCGTCTACGCCCAGCATCCATCAGCGTATACGCCCAGCGTCTACACCCAGCGTCTACGCCCAGCGTCCACCCAAGTTCACACACCCAGCAAGTCCAGCGTATACGCCCAGCATATACCATGTTTCTAAATTGTATACGCCCAGCATATACGCCCACGTGTCTCCCAGTCCGATTTTCCCGGTAACCCTACCCGTATAAATAGCCCAGTTTTCCATAAAAAACGGGGCAACAAAAATTTCTAACCAGAGCCTAAAACCCTCTACGCTGGAAGTCCTATACGCCGAGCACAGTCTCTACGCTCCACCTACAGTGTCCCAGC
>MNCI01026689.1:502841-665419 GCA_015680685.1 Gnetum montanum
ACCTACCTACAACAACAGGGGCCACCCCAAGGCCTAACTTTTAGCGCAAAGATCGCTCTAAGTACACGCCTCTACCTACACGACNAAAAATAACTAACACCAGTACCTACCTACCTACAACAACAGGGGCCACCCCAAGGCCTAACTTTCAGCGCAAAGATCGCTCTAAGTACACGCCTCTACCTACACGACCTTCAGAACTCCTAGAGCAACTCCTTAGAACTGGGCAAATCCAATACAAACACGTAGCGGAGAATGCTCGCCGAGGACACGATAGGTACTGCGAGCTACTAAGGAATCCCACCTTAGCAGCACCAAATAAGCCCCCAGTTCCACGACACTTCAAGCTAGACCAATTCTGTCATTACCACCAAATTTTCGGTCACAATACCGACACCTGTCGCGCGTTAAAGGATGATCTACAAGCAATGATAGAACGGGGCCAACTAAACACAAACACCCTGAATCAACCGAGCACAGACGATGCCCCCTATGTCATAAACTCCATTGTCATAGATAGTAAGCCTAAACCTGTGTGGCAGCCTTTTGTGATTCGTGTGCCTCCCAGCAAGGCAACAATCCCCTCCACCTCCATGAGCAAGGGGCCTCCCATCGTCATCAAGGTGCCACCTAGAGCATCGACGACACCTTTCGTGGTCAAAGTACCACCACCACAGATGTCCGCTAAGGCGTTAAACTGGCAAGATTCAATGCAATCCCAAGCACCGAAAACACCCTTTGTGGGCAAAGTACCACCACAGAAGTCCGCTAAGACGTTAAATTGGCATGTTGCACCAACGACAACAACAAAGAAACCCTTCGTTATCAAGGTGCCACAACAAGCTAGTCAAACAACAACGACACCTCCCAAACTACCATTTGTCATAAAGGTGCCACCACGCGATGGCCCCTCACCTACCCAGTGCCCAACCGTAGGAAACATCTCAACCTCCCCTCCCTTAAGAGTCAACCCTGCCAACAACACGGATAAGCCTACCAAATGGCAGCAGAAGAGGACAAACGAACAACGAACAATACCCACAGCTGAAACAAAGGACACACCTAATATACAACAACTAAACACTGGGGGCCCTGCCCCTAATCCCAAACAAACCAGGCCCAAGCCCTCAACCCATATAGAGGCAACCAACACAACGGCAGACAACACAGACTTTGTAGCTACACTGGCCCAGGTGAAACAAACGCTCAAACAAAAGAACACAACCATGAGTTTGTACGACCTGGTCATGACGTCATCGGCTCATCGTGAAGCCTTAGCACAAACACTAGCGTCCATTCCTGTTACAGAGAACATCCCTGCTAACATGGAATCCATCCGTGCAATGATTTCACAACACACACCACAAGAATTGGGTTCCAACACCTTAGCCTTCCGTGACGATGCAGTTAAAGTCAACCCCAAACGAGGGGAAGTCACAACAGCTCCATTATCGATTAGTGTACGTGTTGGGCAATGTACCATTCGTAGAGTGCACGTTGATGACGGTGCGGCAACAAACGTAGTTCTATACTCCGTCATCGACAAACTAGGCATGGCAGATGAGATCATGCCAACAAAAACCATGTGTTTAAAATCTTTCAATGGATCATGTGTCACAGTTAAGGGCACAATCAACTTAGCCTTTGTGGCAGGTGAACAATTCCCCACTAGCGCAGAATTCACTGTCATAGAAGAGATGCCCAGTTTCAACATGATTCTTGGTAGACCTTGGCTAGCACAACAACGAGCCGTTTCCTCACCGATACATCAAGAAATCCACCTTCCATACGAAGGTGGACAAGTCATTATACATGGCGACAACACTCCTTTTCAAGCTGACCACAACATGGACATGTCACAGGTCTTGAAAGAGGAGCCTCTTGAAGCAACACCCACAACAACAAACACAACACCTAGAGCTAAAATGCCCGAACAAGGGGTAAAAACTGAAAGCCTCCTAGAGCAAACTAGCATGCCTCCTAGACCATGTCCGACTAAGAAACAATCGCATAATCAAGACTCCCTTGCAGCCAAAGACATGTCTAATCCCCGCCCACTCTTCACCTTTGTTCGTTGTGCATACGTCACCTTAGTTTGCATTGCACTAGCTTGCACGCTTGCATCTAGCCCGAAAAGGCCTTAAACTAAACTATGGCCCGAAAAGGCCTTAAACTAGNCTATAAACTAGCTTGCCTCTTCATAGTCCGCCATGACTATAAACTAGCATCATACCGTCCGCTACGACGATAAACTGGCAACGTCCAATGGGTTATGACGTAAAACTAACCCACAACAGTCTGCCAAGACTATAAACTAGCCACATCATTTCTGGATCATTCATCAGCTGCTGTAATTCATGACATTTCTTCTTCAATGCCTGCTGCATCATTCATCACACTGGCTTTGACAACACTATTGCTGCTCATTCTGTTTGCCTCAAGTTTCACATGGCGTCTCCATTTGCATCAATCATCATTCGGAGCCTGAAATTTGATTTTCAAGTGCCTGAGACCTGCTGGGGACCTTGGGGAAGGTCCTGGTGGGTCTGGACGCTCGATTCTGGCACGTTTTGATGCATTTTTGGAGCCCGAAAGTCTGTCTACGCTGGCCTTACGCCGGGCGTATACGCTGGGCGTACAGGAATGGAAGACCATCATTCAGAGCCTAAAATTCAATTTTCAAGTGCCTGAGACCTACTAAGAACCTTGGGGAAGGTCCTGGGGGGTTCAGACGCTCAGTTCTGGCACGTTTTGATGCATTTCTGGGGCCCGAAAGTCTCTCTACGCTGGGCTTACGCTGGGCTTACGCCGGGCGTATACGCTGGGCGTAGAGGAATGAACGACCATCATTCGGAGCCCAAAATTTGATTTTCAAGTGCCTGAGACCTGATGGGGACCTTGGGGAAGGTCTTAGAGGGTCCAGACGCTCAGTTCTGGCATGTTTTGATGCATTTCTGGGGCCCGAAAGTCTATCTACGCTGGCCAAACCCCAGCGTCTACGCCGGGCGTATAGGAATGGAAGACCATCATTCGGAGCCTAAAATTTGATTTTCAAGTGCCTGATACCTACTGGGGACCTTGGAGAAGGTCCTGGGGGGTCCAGAAGCTCAGTTCTGGCACATTTTGATGCATTTCTGGGGCCCAAAAGTCTTTCTACGCTGGCCAAACCCCGGCGTCTACGCCGGGCGTATAGGAATGGAAGACCATCATTCGGAGCCTGAAATTTGATTTTTGAGTGCCTGAGACCTGCTGGGAACCTTGGGGAAGGTTCTGGGGGGTCTGGACACTCCACTTTAGCATGTTTTGATGAGTTTTTGAGCCCCGAAAGTTGCTATATGCTGGGCATGTGTAGGCCAGCGTACAAGATGCATACTTAGTGAAAACCAAGTATTTTGAGCTCAAGATTTGCCAAGTTTGATGCCAGATGTCATCGTAGTCTTCTGTGGGTCCCAGGGAACTTTTACTTGCTTGCTTTGACTTCGTTTAATATTATTTTTGAGGCTTTCGAGCTTGGTCATGCTGAGGATCAACATGACTTAGCTTAATTTCTGTCTTCAAGTGTTAGCCAAAATTTTTGTGGTGTTTCAATAACCATACCTTGGCATGAAGTAGCATCATCATTTTCCAAAAGTTATTCACATTCATATTTCAACCTAGTAATTAACCTTGTTAATATTATGTCTACCATTATGCCATAGAGTTTATTCTTACAACACATAAGAAAAGCATCTATTTGTCATATTATCTACCTTGGAAAAAGCAATTGATGAATCATATTTTGAGCTTTGATATCAAATATCCTCGATATCAAAGCCCAAGATGTGATATCAAATATCTAATATCACGAGGTATATACTAGCCTATAAATATAACACTTGGGATCATAATTTGGAGATAGTTTTTAATCAATTTTTGCATATAGTACATAAGTTCTTGCAGTTTAGTCATTCCAGAGTTAGAATATTTCTAAGTGCCTGTAGTAGGAGTTTAAGTGTGTATAGACCTTTATTTAAGCACTCACATACCTAAGCATAGCAATGTGACGAGCATAAAGACAAGCCCTTTTGATAATCCTTGTAGCACTAAGAATAGATTAATGTTTCATTTAATGCATTTATTATTCATGCACTTTACTTTAACGCACTATGATTAAGCAAGAAATTTTCAATTGTTAATGAACACATGCATGACTACATCAAGCATACGTGTAGCACTTGGTAACTCAGAAATGCTTAACCTTTAGTAACCTAGCAATGCCACATGTGTTTAGGATGTGTCTAGAGTGGGAATAGGAACTTGTATTAGGCTAGCTAGGTAGTAGATTAATTAGATATTAAATTCCTCTACCTTTCATTCTTGTCCTATGAGATTATACTTATAAAATACACAATGATAAAATTCATATACCATAGTTGCACTTAATTGTATACTTGTACCTCATGAGTGGAACTAAAAAGACAATGATCATTCTGATTAGATTTCACGTTTTAGAGCTAGTATATTTAAGAACCTACGATCTATGAAATTTGACCAGATTGCACATGAACACTTGTGATTCATATGGTTGGATGTAGGATTACCTCATCGCTCATCATTGGCACCGTTGCTAGTGATCTTTTAGTTATTACGTGTGCTATCTAGGACTAGTGAAAAATTATTCAAATTGTTGAAATGAACATTAGAGTAATATCATACTTCAAAAATAACTACAACAATTTCTAAAAGCACACCACACATTTTTATTTTCTAACATAATATGTCTTCTTCTTATAGGAGTGATTCTCCATCTATGTCTGATGCAGTACATTAGCCAGTACCCTAGCAATATCAAGTGGTATATGTTCATCCTGATGAGTATGTACCCAACTTCACCTTCATCCTACATTAGGATGAACAATTTTAGTGGCATGACATGGAGGGAAACATCATGTTGTTTCCCAATCCATCCATTCCTGCAATGCTCCAACAAATGCTTATTTTTCTGGGCTTCCAAGAACTTCATGCTAAGTACGTTATGGAGGATAGTAATGCCAAGGATTATCATCCCATTGAGGCACAACATCTAAGGGATTGACATCGAGAATAGCATCATGAATATGTGAAGAGGAAAGGATTCAATGATTCCCCATTCTTGTTGTAACAAAAAGATGGTGGAGAACCCTTCTCTGGGGGTTTTCATTCAATGAAATTCCTCTCTTTAACTTCAATGAAGGAGGTCAAAACAAAAACCTATAGTCCATGATTCACAATATTGGTTTTGTTAAGAATGGATCCAATGACAAAGAAGGATCCAAAGAGGCAAGTTAGGGTAGGGATGTAGACAAGAAACAAGATCATGATCATGGTCTTGATCACCAAAGAGGAGGTAGTAGGCACCATGATGGTGCTAGTCTTCCTTCCTCTTCACCTTCTTCATCATCATCATCTTCTTCTGGCTTTGAATGCAACTACAGGGGGTGTGACTATGTTGGAGGTGACCGACGGGACCGAAATGATTGAAGGGACCATTGGGTAAGGCAAGACCAAGGGTGCGGGCATTCAAGAGAGGTCCATTACCATGAATGAAAGGGTAGTAAAATCTAGGCATGAATGAGCCTTTGCTTGCTACCTAGAGTATACTAAACATTGTAGAGGCAATATGAAGTTCAACAAGGCATGTAAAGGATAGTTGGATCAAAAGGTTAGATATGAATAATATCTCTTGGTTTGAAGGGGGATATAACTTAGATCCACAAAATCATCTCTAATCTTTTCAAGATGCATATGGCTTGCAAAATATAGAAAATGAGTCGCAAAAGCTTAAGTTGTTCCCATGGACACTCGTTAAAGAAGCTAAAAATTGGTATTAGTCCTTAGAACTGGAATCTATAAGATGATGGAGTACCATGCTTGAATTTCTCAATGACGAATATCAAATGTAATCTAGAGTGTCCAACTTAAGAAGGTAGATCCAAGGATGGAAATAAGGAACACATGAACCCTTGGATGCTATCATAGGCTGATATTATTCCTTAATGCATAGATGTCCTAGCCATGATTGCTCTCAATTGGACCAAATTCATCATATTGTAGATTGGCTTTGATCTAAAATGAGAAGAACCCGTGGCATCTATGCCCAAGGGAAATTATTAGATTTCAGTGCCCATCAAATCCAAAGATTAATTAAGTAGGTAGCTAAAAAGGAAGGTAAATTAAGAAAAAGAGAAAGTGCAAAAGAATATAATTTTGATCCTTCCATTCACAAGTGAGAGGTCTGATTTTGTGATAATGAGGAAGAATTAACACTTGATGAGGTGGTGAATAGAAAAACCTTGCCGCTCCAGAAATTTTAATCCAAAATTATCGCCAAGGTTGGTTAGTTATGGGACTCCATGAATAGAAAATTTCAAGCTATCCTAAAAATTGTTGAAGATTTGAAAGAATAAGGTAGTAATTGTGAGTGTAATAGGCACAAGGAAGTTGAACATGCCTATCAAAGAAGTAAGGGAAAGATTACTACAATAGAGGAAATTACAAGAAGTGAATCAAATGATGATGGTGGATGTGACATCTACCATTATGAATACCTAAGGAATGTTGTCCTATTTTGTCACACTTACAAGAATTTGGGATGTATGCCTTGAATCTAGGACTAGAACAAAGGCAAACACCCAGAAGATTGCCTTATCCTCAAGGCAATTCTAGGTAGTTTCACTAGCCTCAACAGTATTATCCAAGTGGAACTCCACTGCAACCATATGAGTAGTAT
Source organism: Gnetum montanum (assembly GCA_015680685.1). NCBI lineage: Eukaryota > Viridiplantae > Streptophyta > Gnetopsida > Gnetales > Gnetaceae > Gnetum > Gnetum montanum. The sequence continues at coordinate 509,590 of MNCI01026689.1, forward strand.
CAACAATGGTAGCAATCATAGTCATGGACTTTGGAATCGCCAAGGGAGAAGTACCCTTACAGACAACCTAATCCATATGGGTACTACATTCAGTAATACTTGTCTTCATGTGACTCTTCCAATCATGTTTCTACTTTCCAAACTTATTGCTACCCTCTTGATAATTACCAAACTCATTCTTCACATGCGAGGGATATCACCTTTTACCCTTATCCTCCTTCTATTCTTCCACATCTTCCTCCTTCCTTCGCACAACTACCACCTTCTCCATCTACTCTCATTGAACTTCCAACTCAATTACAACAATGCAATGCTACCATGGTCGTTAACCTACAGTTGGTTCATCAATGAAGTGGTTTGGATACTCGATAAAAAAAAGGATCTTTCTTTCAACCTTGTAGTCTACCTAAGCTCTTAAATACACCCACGGTTGACAACCCTACTCCTTTGTCTTCCTTTATATCAACTTCCTTCACGTCCTCTTCAAACCAAATACCACCCAAAATCCATACAATGATGCTTACTCATGCCATATTTGATTGGAGTAGTGTTGGAAACCTTCTCAGAAAATTAGCTAATCCTAGAAGTCCTATTATTTATTTGCAAATTGCTGGGAATGAACTATGCAAAGCTCTTCTAAACTCAAGTTATGGTATCAATATAATTTCTCATAAGATGTATACTACATGGAACCTACCTCCTCTCAAGAAGAGCAATATCAAATTAGAACTGGTAGACTAGTCCATCACTGTTCCATTAGGACTTGTAGAAGACATTATGACCACTATCTGTGGGTGATCTTATCCTACAAATTTCCTAGTGATTAAGTGAAGAACTACAAATGAAACTCCCAATTATCATGGAAAGGGCATGCCTAAGCACCATTGATGGAAGAATGAGCATCAAAAATATTTTCTTAGAAATATCTAAAGAAAATACATTTGGGAAGATCAAGAAGCAACAAGTTCCATGCATCGCATACAATGATACAAGGTGTAATTGTGTGTAGAAACTCTAGGTAGTGAAATAAGCATCCATCCTTACATGTAAGCAATGTGCCTCAAAAGTAGAAATTCAAAGGTGTTTATATGTAGTAGCCACAAAATAAGAGGATACCTAATGGTTGATTGCTAATTCTGAGAGTAGCACACTTTGCATGGAATTAGCTAAGAGCCTCACATGTGCATATGTGTTAGGCATGGATGAATTAGAGCAAGTTTATCACCAACACTTTGATGATGCAAATGATGATACCTTTCGGGGAGAGTTGGAAATTCCTAAAAATTTCAAGCAAGGGCCCCTTGAACTAAAAAATCTACTAGGTGATATGGAATATGTGTTCTTAAAAAATGGAAAGCTGATCATAATCAATGCAAATCTTGATTTAGAATAAGAAAATATGTTGAATGTGGTTGAAAAATGGTTAGCAACCTTTTCCTAGTCATATCTAGAACTCACAGGGATTAATCCTAGGATATTCCAGCATCGCATCTACATTGACTAAGTTGTGAAGCCAAAGAGGTAGCCATAGAGGCAATTGATCCCTAAACTCAAGCAGATTATCAAAGAGAAAATCAAACAAATCATCAAGATGAAGTTCATTTATCCCATTGCTGATAGTGAGTGGATTAGTCCACTCATGATTGTGTCAATGAAAGGTAGTAAGTGGTGGATCTACATCAATTTTTGACTATTGAATATGGAAACATTCAAGGATCATTTTCCATTGTCATTCATTGATCAAGTGTTAGACACCATATTTAGGCATTGCTACTACAACTTTCTAGATGGTTATAGTGGTTATAACCAATTCCAAATTGCACTAGAGGACCAAGCCAAGACAACATTCACAAGTCCTTGGGGGACTTTTTCATATGGCAAGATGTCATTTAGTCTATGCAATGCCCCTGCTATATTCCAATGCCTGGCCTTGAGCATTTTTCAATAGCAAATTTGTAGTGGTGTGGAAGTCTTCATGGATGATTTTTCCACCTATGGAGCTACATTTGAGTAAGCCCTAGACTACCTTGAGCAAGTAATAAAATGATGTGTTAAAACAAATCTATGGCTAAACTATCAAAAGAGTCATTTTATGGTCTAAGAACGCATTATATTGGGACATTGAATCTCATAAGTAGGAATTGAGGTAGACCCAAAAAAAATAAGGGTCATCCAAGGATAACCAACCAACCAGAAACTGTCAAATATTTTTGGTCATTTCTTGGACATACTGGCTACTATTGATGATTCATAGAGAATTTCTCTAAGATCACAAAACCATTAGTTGAGTTGACAAAGAAAGATGCTCCATTTTTTTGGACCAATGAATGTGAAAAAGCATTCCAAAAATTGAAGGGGAAACTTGTAGAAACTCAAATTCTATAAGCACTTAACTAATCTAGATTATTTCATGTTATGATGGTTGCATCAAATTATGTCTTATGACCTATGCTTACATAGATGGACAACAAGAAACATCCATATTACATCCACTGTGAAAGCTAAAGCATTTTGAGTGCACAACATAACTACATCACCACAAAAAAAGAATTGATGACAATGGTGTTTGCTCGTTCAAGTATTATGTGCTTGAATACAAAGTGTTTGTGGACACAGACCATAGTGCCATCTAGTTTTTGATGAACAAGCCAATAGTAATCTCACATATCATATGGTGGCAAGTGATCTTATAGGAATTTCATCTTACAATGGTAGATTGAAAGGGTACTAAGAATGTGGTTGCTAACCACTTGTCTTGATTATGATGGAACAACAAAGAGGAGGAGAACTCACTATCTAATATGTTCCTTGACAAAATCCTCTTTGGTAGGGCTATAATGAAATAATTTCCCAATGAACCTAAATGATATGATGGCATTCTCACCTATCTTCTCACTTAGAAGATGCCATAAGGATTGGACCACTAGAAGAAACAAAAATTTCTTCACTAGGTGAAATGCTTCATGGAGATCAATGGATACCTCTACAAGGTGTGCACTGATGGCCTAGTTTGATGGTGTGTCCTTGACATTGTTCAACTACACATTCTCCAAGATGCTCATCAAGGTCCTTATGGGGGCCACTATGCTGGGAGATGCATGGCCATTAAAATCTTGATGGTAGGGTATAATTGGCCAACAATCTTCAAGGATGCTCACCAATATGTTCACTCTTGTGAATGCTACCAATGGAATGGTGGAATGACTGGTCAAATGGAGAAACCTCAATAATGAATTCAATCATTGAAATCCTTCGACATCTAGGGCATTGATTTCATGGGTCCCATCTGAAAAGATGTACATCATAGTCATTGTTGACTATTATTTGAAATGGGTAGAAGCAATAGTCATCACCAATAGTACATCTTCTACTACTACTTGATTTTTACAAAAAAAATGTTATAAACAAGTTTTGTATGCCATGTGCATTAATTTTTGATAATGGAACTCACTTTATAGGCACTACTTTTCAGAAGCTCATGTAATGCCTAGGGTTGAACATAAACTCATAACACCCTACCATCACCAAGCCAATGGTCAAGTTGAGGTTACCAATAGGAAAATCAAAAAGATTCTAATAAAAATTTTCAGCAAATATAGGAAATATTGGAGCACAAAACTCAACTATGCACTTTGGGCCTACCGCTCAACATGGAAACTTCCTATAGGCTACTCTCCCTCTGAGCTTATATACAGAAAATTACCAACACTTCCAATATAATCCAAGCTTCATACACTTTCAATAGCTTGTGACCTTAACCTTGACTTGATTCTAGCACAAAAGGAAAGATTAACTAATCTCAACCTGCTAGACAAAAACTAATTGGTGGCCCTATCATCCAACAAGTTACACAAGGCATTCAACAAAAAGCGCCATGACCTTAAAATTAGAAAAGTCAAATTTCAACTAGGAGATAAGGTTTTCTACTAGAATCCCATACATGTACCTTAACAAACTAAGTTCTAGACATTGTGGGAAGGGCCTTATATAATTTATGAAACTTTTTCTTTTAGGGCCATGATGATCTACAAACTTGAGAGCCCAGACAAGAAATAGCTAGTCAACATACAACAAGCCAAACCTTTCTACAAGCATAAGCCAACAAATACAACAAATGCTTCATCTAATGGACAATCACACTCAATATTTTGAATCTCCTCCTTTCACCTCAATCATGGGGGAGATGACCATCCATGTTAATTATATAAGCAGCTCAGTTTTTCATCTTTTTGTTTTACACCTTGTTACTTCTATGACTTTTTTTTGCATATTCTTTATTTTACATCTTCTTGTTTTCATGTTATTAATCTTTTCTAATTTTGGTTTTACAACATCGTTAGTACATTTGCTATTTTTTAAATATTTTACACTTTCTTTTATATATTCTTTTATTCTAGTATGATTTTATAACTTTTTGTTAATAATTTCCAAGCATAGTGGTAATTCGTTGTTTGATAGCATTATCTACTATTTAGTTATTTGATTGTTGGTGTCTGGATTCTAGTTTTGAATTTTGTTACTATTAATTAGGACATGGTTTCTTTTCATTCAATAGGCAGTGAGTTCACAACATCCACCCATTTACAAACTCTATGGTTTTCCTTATTCTAGAAATGTGTAGTCTTTTTTTCATTAATAAAACTTTAACGAATTTGTGACTTTGGTAATTTCCAAATTTGGAAAGGATTCAAAGGTTTGAACAAGGTGTGACTTCAAGGGGATTTAGTATTCTTTGTGCCTTTCTACTTACTTAAGTGCATGTGCGTGTTCATGGATTTCTTATCATTCTTTGTTGACCAATAAAAGGAGGTTAAATAAGTCTTTTCATGGTGTGGTTCTCATCAAAATGAAAATAGAAAAAATGTTATGGGCATTTAAAGCACACCCCTTAGAAAAAATAAATGGGCTACAAGCATTGGTTATGGTACTAGAAAGACATGTTACCCATACCTAAATTTCCCCTTTAACTAAGGCCCTTCTTCACTTCCTACTTCTCTTTTCTTCTTTAATAAGGAATGGTGGTTGTTCTATGGAAGCACTCTTGTGTCTCAAGGGGATGGACTGATCTTAGAATGATGATGTGGAGTCATTGAACATGGTTGGTTTTAGGTCTAGACTAAGGATGCATTTTATCAGGTCATTTAACCACAAAGTCCATAAGGGACTTCATGTGATCTTAATGAGGAACTCCATTCCACACTCTTTCATCCATCTATGGTTTCCATGTCTCACCTCATTGTTGGTTTCATGTTCTTGTTTGATGTCATGGCTTGATGTCTTGAAATTCTTAGGTAGTTTCTTCCAAGTTTTTGTATTTAACTTTCCATAACCATTAATCATCCATGGGCCCATGGACTCCTTGGTTTGCAGTTATGCAAGGGCAATAAAAGGCCTATGCCTACTTTGGGAAAGACCCACTTGCATATCTTTTGATTAGGTTAGTTAAATTATTTACCCTTAGACATTCTTACAATTAAACACTTTTAGGTGCCTCATCAGTGACATTTAATTGTGCATCCCTTTATAATTTTTTTTAGTGAAATATCATTTTTATTGTTGTGAATTCTTACACCCTCTTTAAGCATTTCATTGCATTTGGACTTTTCCAAATTGTTAATGTTCTGCTTATCCATTTTACCCTTCTTGTCAATCTTCCTACTAACACTATTAATTGAATATATCCACCATAATCACAACCTAGCCAAGTGTAATTTCCAACGAGACAAGGTACTTCAAAGCTATATGTTATGCATTGCATACTAATTCATGATTCTATTATTATTGTAGTTGAAAGCGTAGACTAGAAATGGGATTGTTTTTACCAAAGGATATGTAGTAGCACATATGATGAGGAGCATTCATGATCATTGGATCTTCTCCCTTGTTCTTTGGCTACCAAGAGGATTTGGATGTTAGTTTTTTCCAGGGTGTTCAATTCTATTATCATGAACATCCACTTTTGTAAGATATTGTAACCCTGTACACTTAGGCACTTAGAGTCTACTTATTCCATTTGAGTTAGTCTGTATGTCAGTTAATAATCCCATACCTACCCAATATTTTGTAAGGAACTTGTTCCTCCTATTCTTCAATTGAGGATGAGTTTTCATTTAGTTGTGGGGGTATGATGAATCATATTCTAACATAATCTGATATTATATATCCAATATCAAAGCCTAAGATGCAATGTCAAATATTTGATATCGTAGGATATATACTGAGCTATAAATATAGTGCTTGGGCTCATAATTTGGGGATAGTTTTTCATCAATTTTTTCATAGAGTAATGAAGTTCTTACAATTTAGTCATTCTAGAGATAGAATATTTCTAAGTTCCCATAGCAGGAGTCTAAGTGTGTATGAACCTTTTTTCAAGAACTCATATACCTGAGCATAGTAGTGTGATGGGAATAAAGATGAGCCCTTTTGATAATCCTTGCAGCATTGAGAATAGATTAATGTTTCCTTTAATACATTTATTATTCATGCACTTTACTTTAATGCACTTTGATTAAGCAATTAATTTTTACTTGTTAATGAACACAAGCATGACCACTTTGAGCATATGTGTAGCACTTGGTAACCTGTAAATGCTTAATGTTTGGTAACCTAGTACTGCTACATGCATTCAAGATGTGTCTGGGGAGTGGGAACATGTACTTGTGTTAGGCTAGCTAGGTAGTAGATTAATTAGATAGTAAATTCCTCTACCTTTCATTCTTGTTCTAGGTGATTAAACTTATAAAATACAAAATGATAAAAATCATGTACCTCAGTTGCACTTAATCATATACCTATATCTCATGAACGGAACTAAGAAGACAACAATTGTTCCAATTAGATTTCATGTCTTAGAGCTAGTGTACTTAAGAACTTAAGGTCTATGAAATTAGATTGGATCATGTGTGAATTCTTGTAATTTATATGGTTGGGTGTAGGGGTACCTTGCCACCCATCACTAATAGAATTCTTAAATATATAAATACAAGGTCAACATGATTAATACTAATCATATTTATCAAACTATCACTTATTATTATTTTGAATAAAAATCACAAATACTTAATGAAAATATTTAAGAACCTATAATATCTATTTAGCTCATATAAAAACCAAATTATCTCTTCACTCTCTAATGTTGGGTGTAAGAAAGGGGAGATAATGGATTCCTCCAACAATGAGTCACAACACAATGAGAATACTACTAATATAGATGATAATGATAATGTCCTATGTTTCCAATTTCCTAAAGACATCTTTGATCAATTTTTTCAAAACTTCACTCAACTTTACATAACTGGATTTTTTACTGGCAAGATTCCTCCTACATCAATTTTCTAGGATTGGGTTAAAAATTTTTGGGAACCATGAAATATTAAATTAACCCTTGCTTTTAATCTTACTAGAGGGTTTTTTTTCCTTTGCTTTTGAAACCAATTCTATGACAAGCTTTGTGAAACAAAAATCTATTTGGGATGTTTATAGATCCTTTTTAGTGCTTAAACCTTGGAAGGAGGATTTTAACCTAGAGAAAGAAAGTAAAAGTATTTTGCTAGTCTAGATTGAATTTCTAGGACTCCCATCACATTTTTCTTCACATGTTGACATTCTTTCTATGCAAATTTTGGAGGTTATTAGTATGAAGTCCTTTTTAGGTTTCCATCTGAGACCAACTTGACAAGTTTTTGTTAAACTTAATACAAAAAAGCAATAACCAAACTTGCTGAAATTTAATGTTAAAGGAAAGACTTTCATGAAAAAGATATCATATCTTACACTCTTGAATCATTGTTATTATTATCTTGATCCTAATCATAGGAAAGCTTAAGGTCCAAAGCTACTAGCCAAGATTGAAGATGAGATAATTTTAGTTATATAGGTTAGTAAAGAATTAAAAGATAAAAACATATCTATAGATATAGGTAATGATATAGCCAAGACACATCCCTTAGATAATCCTTCTCCTTCAGACCCTAAGATGATAGATGCTAAAGACATGAATATTGAGACTATTGATGCTAACAAGAATCCTCAAACCCAAAAAGGGGCTTCAAAAGAAGCTACTAGTGGTTGGGAACAAGTTACCAAAAAATATTATGCTTTAGTCACATGTGATAATCCTATCTTTAGTAACTACTCTAAACGGTATTGATCCTTGGTTATTGCTAATGATAATCATTCTACTAGCAAAAGATCAGATGTTTATCATCCTTTAGTAAATAACTTTGAGTCCATGAATTCTTTTAAAGCTTTAGTAGTTGAGGGAGATCCTTCTTCATCTTCACATCAACAATGAAGTATCTCTCATGGAATGTTAGGGGACTCTCAGATCTCGATAGAAGATATATAGTCCAACATTATATTCATGGGCATTACCTAGATGTTGCATTTATTCAAGAAGTTAAAATCCAAGGTTTCCATCTTCAAACTTGTTGTAAGATTATTTTCCTCAATAGTTATTATGTCTCTTCTCATCATGAGCATGGTAAAGATGGAGCTATAATTCTTCATCATAGTAAGTGATTGGAGTCCATTATTAATCATGGTATACTTCAGGACATTGTTATTGGGTTCTATTATAGTATGCTAATAAAATTCTAGATTTCATTTTGTTTATGTTCCTTGTAGCCTAAATGACTAGAAGCTTTTTTGGAATTGGCTTGGACACAATTTTCCTACAACCAATTGGATCATTATAGGAGACTTTAATATGATTGCGAATCTAGAGGATAAATTTGGAGGATAGAGAGATGGTTTAGATAATAGTGAACTCTCCTTTTTTCTTCCATTGAAGACAAAATTGAATTTGTAGGAAGCTAATGAAAATTACCCCTCTTCTAGTACTTCTAATTAGTTTAATTGAAGTAATGCTAGACAAGGAGACTCGTATATTTCCTCTAGGTTGGATCAAATCTACATGTTTGCAGATGCTTCTATCTAATTTACTACCACCAATGATGCTACTATTTAAGAAAATTATACCCAGTTTCTATCAAATCATTATCCAATTCATTGGTCTCTTTCCCTTTTTGGCTACTCCTGCTCTTCTAATTACCTTTCTTCACAGTAGCTCCATGTGCTCTTTATTGATGCAAATCTAAAATCTGCATCCTAAACCCATTGGTGACAATGATTGGATAGATTGATGGACTAATGCTTGTACTCATCTACAATGGTTTTCCAAACATGTAGGTAAATATGTGACTTATCAACTAAATTCTAATAAGTCCAACCTTCATAAGGAAATCTCCTTATTACAAGATACTATTAATTGAGGTGAAGCTATTGAGGCTCAATTCTATCATTTGCAAATCACCAAGGAGAACATGCATATTATGGATCACGGTAAAGCTAGAGGTGTTTACATTTGTGCCCATCTTTCTTGGCTTTGTATGGATGACTAGGCTACTAAAAAAAATTTCATCTCCTCAAAGGGGGACCCACTCCCTTAAAATCCGAGCTATTCAAGTTGAAGATAATATCTTTACATCCAAGATTGACATTTTATAGGCTTTCTTTGATTTTTACTCTATTTCTTTTTGTAAAGAAGATATTAATTCTATTGCAATAAATACTTACTTGAAAGTTATTACTCCTTTTAATTGTTCCATCTTTGGTGATGCTACTCTTCTTCTAAATAGGATCTTTTTAAGGCTCTTTAGCAACTTCACAATGGCAAAGCCCTTGGAATGGATGATCTTCCTATAGAATTTTTCAAGAAATTCTAGCCCACTCTTTAAGATATTGTCTATAGTGTGTATAAGGAAGCTCTTATGAAAGGTTCTTTTGGGAAAGTGACCAATGTCAAAATTATTAAACTTCTATCCAAGTTAAGAGATCATGTGTGCATTACCAATTGGTGCCCTATTACTTTTTTAAATGTTATCTACAAAATTGTTACTAAATTTATATCCAATAAATTAAAACACTTTCTACATCAACTCATGAGCAAAGAGTAAACTAGTTTTGTTCAAGGTAGGTATATCTTAGACAATGTTGTTATTACTATTGAAGGTTTACATTGGACTTCTTCCACTAATCAAAAAGCCATTCTTCTTAAGCTTGATTTTGCAAAAGCTTATGACATTCTTGATTGATCATTTTTAAGAAGTATTGTTAAGCATCATAACTTAGGTAATGTTTTTGATAGACACATTAATCTTGTTTTATCTAAGGCCTATTCAATTATTTGTATAAATGGGTCTTTTCTAAGGTTATTAAGCTTCAAAAACCAATCTAATAGGAATGTTCTTTAGTGACTTATCTCTTTGTCATCATTGTTGATGCTCTTTAAGTTACTCTTAGAGTTCACAATGGTTCTATGAGATTAAAAGATATCTCTCTTCCACAAGATGGAAAGGATCTCATTTATAGCTAGTTTGCAAGTGATACTTTTCTCACTTTTCTTGAGGACCATAATAATTTTAACACTGCCTTGGATTGCATTGACATTTATTGTAGAGCCTTAAGAGCTAAAATTAATTAGAGCAAAACACAAGCTATTTGGTTAAGCTTCTCTCCAAGGCTTACTTAGACTTATAATTATAATATCAATTAGCTTTATCCTATAGATGTTTTCATTCTTTTGGATATCCCGATAGCTTTATTCTCTACTCCCACTACCTTATGGAATAATGTGGTGGAAAAAGTGAAACATAAGGTTTTGAAATAGGCTTATAGACTCTTATCTCTTGTAGGTAGATTTATCATAGCTAACTATACTTTGAGCTCCAATCACATGTACTACTCTTCCTTCATGGCTCCTTCCAAATCTTCCTTTTAGAGCATCAACAAAATTCTAAGGAAGTTTTTATGGGGAAGTAAGGATAATCATAAAGCTGTTCATTAAGTTGCTTGGGATATTTGCATTTTGAACAAGGAACATGGGGGCTTGGGCCTCCCCTCTATTGAACAATAAAGTATTCTCTTGGCCTCTAAATGGGTCACTCATTGTATATAAGGTAATGAAGCTTGGAATATCCTATTTAGGCATGATATTTCTTATCTTGGTAATCACCACAAATGAAAAATAGTCTTCGAAGCAATTGGATCATCTATGGAGGTTCTCAAAAGATTATAGATTTGTTCCTTTTCAAGCAAATTTGGTAGTGTTGGAGTCAAATTAAAGCTTTCTTGCAATGGAAACCTACCTAGTTAAGCTTGAATTCTTTGTTGATGCACTCCATCTAGTGGTCATCTATTTTCAAAAAGAATCTAGGCTATTTATATGAAGAATTTTCTCACAAAGCCAATCATTTTCCTAATCACAATCTCCATCATGTTGATCAATTCTTTTCTATTAGGAATGATTCTATTGTCATCTCTTGGCAATATGCCAAAGTTAAATGGGGGTTTCAAAGACAAGATACTCATATTTATTAGCACATTGAGCATGTTCTTTCCAACTTTGATGTTCCTAGGTTGCACAATAATATTCCTTGGTATGATGACTAGTTTTGGCTTGATGGTTCCCCTTTGCATTTCTTGAACCATTCTAAATCCAAATCTTGGTTTCATGTGCAAGAATTCAAATTTTTCACTTTCAATAGGAGATGAAGTATGCAACTTGAGGATCACCATTAGAAAGCTATTTTTCATCATGCTTAGATTTCTGAGGCCCAATCTAAGCATCATTTCTTTTTTTGTTCCTTGATTCATCAAGGTCTTTCCATTGGACATAGGCTTCACTTCTTAGGAGTTGATTTTTCTACTTGCACCATTTTTCAAGATAAAGACTCTTTTGTGCATGCTTTTTGTGAATTCTCATTTTCTTGACAAATTTGGAAGTGGTGTCAATCTCTTCAAATTTTTATACCTAATCAATTTTTTTGTTTCCCTCTATGTATCTTCAATGATGATTATGTTAAGTGATAGCCTCAAAAGGCTTTGAAGATTCTCCTCTTTAAGATTATTTTCTTCATTTAGAAATGTTGTTTAGATGCCTAGTATCAAAACACCAACTACATTGAATTTGACTATGGTATGAAGTGCTCTATTACTAGCAATGTTCAACTTCAATGTCTTTCACAATAATATTACATTCTCTTAAGAAGTGTCTTTTTAAGTAGCCTATTTTGGATTTTAGCTTCTGTCCTATGAGGTGCAATAAGCTTTTGTTTTGTTGCAGGTGATTAGGGGGTCACTTTGCAACTTTGGGCTCTATTAAGGCTTTGGTTTTATGGTTTTTCTCTAGTCTATCGTTCATCTTAATAATTCCCTCCCCATTCATTGCACCGCAACACCCCCCCTCTCCTTCCCAATAGAGAAGTCATTTCTCAAAATATATGTATAATGCTAATTTAACTACATCAAAGTTAATTTATAATGGTTGAAAACTGATGAGTATAGAAGATTAGTATCTATGAACTCTTGAGGCACCTCCTATAGCAAGTAATTCATAAAATGACGTTTGTAAGAGAAAAGTATAACTTATCATATACTAACCTAACTTCAATATCATGTTGGAATTTGAGGTTCACAGAAAGTGATAAACTTAAGTCATTGAGGATTAATAAACAAAATGATTAAATAGCTCAAAATATAAGGATAGATAATTGATAAGTTGATGATTGTGATATAATACAAATGAAATATAATGCTAAAACTCAAGACAATGATAACTAAGAGTAAAATAATTCATAGCGAGTATATAAGATAATACCAAGAAGATAACATCCAAAAAACTGATAATCTATAGGACTAAATCATAAATACTATCATGTTGTATTCATAGTTATAATAATAAATTAGTATTACCTCAATTTATATTTCAAATAAAGCATAATATCATATTAGATTGTAATATGAGATCTAATTTTTCTTCATCAAATCTGATTTTATTAGTGCATTTGATATCTCTTTAGCAACTTAAATTGGAATTACATGCAATGCTGCAAGATTTAGAATGTGATCCTTCAAGTAGATCCATATCTTCTTCGCCATTCTACAAGTTACTTGATGATTTATATAAATCTATCACTTAAAAAATTTAAAAAGTCTTTTTTCATGAAAATTATGGATTATTTATCTTGCTTCTTAAGTTTTTGAGTCATTTAAATTTGGTTTAGAAAGATTGAAGATTGGATGTTGTCCATGCATATTAACTACCAAACTCATTTTTGTTAGTATAATTTGTTGATTTGATGATAGTTTCTAACGCTCTTAATATTAGTGTTTTCAATCATCATCATGCTTTATTAATTATTCGAAAGTTAACTTCCTCTTTGAATACAATATCTCCTAAATTTTGAAGCGTTCCCTATTTTATTGAATTATTAAATCTTTCATTGATTTTTAAAAAATTTGAAAGGGATATTATTTCTTGAATTTGGCCAATCAAACATTTTGAAATCCTAGCTACAACTAGTGATTTTTGTAGAATTTGATACATGATTGAGGTAGATGTTGATTCACTTAAATGAGAAACTATTTTGCATACTAGTGGAGTTGATTATGTGCATAAGTTTGTTTATTATAATCTTCCAAAGTCATGTTACTATTATCATTGAGAGGATCATATGTTTGATTTATGTTTTTTTATGCTATGAAAAAAGGCTATGTAAGTACTGTTGAAGCATAAATTTTGGACACACCAACACTAGGAAAGAAAACTCATTTTAGGAGACTATTGCCTAGGGCACCTCCTCTATAGTACAGAAATCCAATAATAGTCTCAATTGGAGAGGGCTATGTGACCTTTTGAAAATATTAAATATAAAAAAAGAGAATTTTAATTAGAATGCATTGGAATTTTAAAATAGGTAATTGTTAAAATAATAGGAAACTACAAAAATTAAATTTTTCCCTAGTCTTGGTGCTATCATTGTTCATGTTGTCAGTTCATTGTAGATGCCACCATAGCGAACATTACTTATAGCCACCGGGAGAGAGAAGAAGTTGGATCTTGAACCATCGAGAGAGACCGCTTGCTACCATTGTTGTACCATCATGTGTTTGGGGAAAGAGAGGAGGCTGCCTATTGCAGGCACCATCCACACTTCACGATCACCAACAAGAGAGGGAGAAATCTATCTTTGCTACTCACTACCACTATTACGTGACTAGGAAAGGAAGGGAGAGAAGGCTTTGCTAGCCACAATTTGCACAAGGTAGCAACTACTATTTCTCAAATTCTACCATCATATACCACATGTGCACCACTGTCTACTACCTCTTGTGTGCTATCGTTGACTGACAATCACAATGCACCACCTGCAACCTCCCAATCGCCATGAGTCAACAACCACACACTACCCAGGAAACTTCCTATGCTACCGCTAGAGTTAACATCGTCCACCCAAGAAAAGAAGTGAGGAGAAAGAATGACTGCCTCACTGCCATGCATCAATGTTGAATGCGCACTGCCACATGCCATTAGGATACTGCTGTCATGTGTCTTTGTTGCTGCTAACCACAAACCCATCATTACTTGGAGTGCAAAAGAAGAGATAACCTTGCTACAAATACACAATAATCCTAGCTAGAGAGAAGAGAGGTTCCAGCCATTCCCTGCTCACTGCTACTACTAGTAGCTACCCTAAGTATCCATGTCCTCTACTCTGATCCGTGTCTACCACTGTTGATAGGAAATAGAGAAGGCCTAAAAAAGAAAGAGCCCCTGATTTTGAAGCCCTTGGGGGACCTTGGATCTAATGGATTTTCCCCTATTATAGGCCATTACAACCACCCAATACTGATGTCCACATTCTATAATAGCACCACCACCCACGTAATGCCCCATGATCTATCGTAACTGTTGCATCAATTACCACAACCCCATGTTCTCCACCACACAAAATCCATCAACTCAGCACCTTGGTACAACCTCCATGCTCATTCTAGAAGATATTGCATGTCTGGAGGCTACTTGATATCAATGCTCTTCCTACCACTTATGATATCAAGAATCACGACTCGATAGTTGAGCACATCTGCTTTTTCTGTTAGCTATCTATTCAAAGCATATATTAGGAGCTATGTGTCCCATAGTCCCGGCAATTTGGGTGGTGACATGGGACAAGTCCTAGGGAAGAAGCCTAGACATCCTAAAATTAAAAATTTTAATGCACAAACCATTGTCTAGAAGGATATTACTAGTTTTGATGTCACAGTGTATGATTCTTACATAGAAATCATCATGCAAATATGCTAGCCCTCATGCAATGCCTAGAATCAGGGCAAATCTCATGTCTTAGCTAAGATCTTTTCTACTTTCCAAAAAAGAGGTCTGTCAAAGCTACTATTGGGCATGAATTTGTAGACAAGAAGATGGTGAGGGCTTGTGTTATAGAAACCCAATAGTTGAACCAAATTCTTGTGAATGATGTTGGAGATAAGCCTCACCTTGCTTTCAAATTCCCTCATAACCTATGTGCCCTCTCCACTTATCATCAGTCTCTTTACTGCCACCTCTCTATCTAAGTTTTTTGGTTTGGATGACTCCACCTGTGGCCTTCTCTAGAACTTTCATTTTGAACTCAATAGGACCCCTCAAGTCCATTGTTAGAAGCCTATTGTTATCTGCTCCAAGTTTGGTAATAATGTTTTCGCACAAATTAGAATGTAAGATTTTGCTATTATTTAATAATAAATAAGTATGATATTACACATTAAAAATATAATTAAAGACTATGGTATCACATAAACAGAATGTGATAATCATGCTGATACATACACACATATAAATGACAGAAAGATTAATAGTTAGGTTATGCAATAGTGTTGATGAATAAATACCTATTGTTAAAGATAGAAGACTAATAGGACCTTTTTTTAATTTTCATGACATTTGAACATATTTAAACATGGCCCTATGCCTAACATGGGCAAGGTTGACATCAATACTTAGCCCCCAAACTTTAATTACATGCAAATACTAGGAGCAACAAAACCATTGAAATTTTAAGATGATGCAACAAATAGAAAATGGAAAACATCATAAAACACAGACAAACTAAAACTTGAAAGTAAACTATACTAATCTAAACATTATTAAAATAACCATATAATCAAAAGAGAACTCAACATGGGCCACCCTTATCACACCATCTTATTTAATTAAAATCAAAATATATAATTCATTATATATATATATATATATATATATAGAATATAACTAAGATCATATTCCCAATCTTCTCACAAGGTAAAAGTCAAAAGTATGTGAACTACTTTAAACACAAGACTTATACTAAACTTAATGAGGAGGACAAGTTCATGTTAGATCGTGGCTAATTGTAACTTTTAGATTTTTCCTTAAGATTATTTCTTTCTTTTTTTGACATTTAAAAAAGGATTATTTGCTTTTTTATTTTTTGAATTTTGGAGAAATAGGTTCAAAAGGGGAAATGGAGGTTAGGGTGAGGATTGCTGCCAGACCCCATCACACTCAAAAACTTATTCCACTACCAATGAACACAATCCTCATTCTTTTTTTTCTTTCTTTTTCTTTTCTGAAAAAACTTTGCTCATGATGTATTTCATTCTTAAGGTAGGAATTCTAGCACAAGTCTGGCCGATAGTTGCATTGCCAATGAACACAGTCCTTTCGAAACTTTGCCCATGGTGCAATTTAACCATTGTGTATGTGCCTTTAATTACAATTTGATGGCATCATAGTAGGTCCCCTAGGTAGCTAAGGATTCTCAAGTGGAGATGAACACACTTTATCCTATTGCTCATAGGGTAGCCATAGATTGTCACACTTGAGGGTTGGGACTTATGAAAAGGAAAATGAAATTTTCCATGGTCACCTAGTAATTATGGCTAACCACTCTCCAACATCACCTATCCTACACTCACATGATCATGATGATTACATGATAAGTTAGAATAAATCCTATCCTCCATAATCTAACATAACCAATATAACTAAAACCTTGAAATTGACTAGGAAGAATCATAGCATTATTAAAATATAAAATATAAAAGAGATAATAATAAGATATATTATATAAAACATTATACTTACATTATTTTTAATGGTGTTATGATGAACCAAGACCAAGTAACTCAAATGACCATAATGATTATTAAAATCATATGTAAAACAAAAGCTAAAACCAATTCAATGTGCTAAGAAAGAGATGCAAAGAAAATGCAAAGAAGAGATGCAAATGCAACTATATACAAATGAAATGCATGGAAAAGGGGAAGAAAACATGCAACTAAGAGTCTACCAAGTGTCCATGTGTGGCACCTGAGTAGAAATGCTTCAAATGAAATATGTTAAAATTCTTATGTAACCTATATCCTTGCATGTTAGCAATTTCATATACATTAGGGCCAATGATGTATTTAACTCAGAATGGACCTGACCACATAGGAGAGAACTTACCTTGAAGATTTTCTCAATCAAATGTTCTACCTCTTTCTAGGACTAGGTCTCCTATCTTAAAGACTTCACCAACATACTTCTTGTTAAGACATTGTTTAACAATTTCTTGATAATTATGATCAAGACATAATCTTAACTTGTTTGTTCATTTTCTATCAAGCACTAAGTTTGGATGTTTCATAAGATGAATAATTTTAGATTCCATAAGTTCATCAAGTTTATCTTTCATCCAAGTGTCAATATTAGGTTTAATAGGTCTAAGTCTTAGTGAGTCATCGAATATAGCCTCTCTAGGAACATGTTTAATGTATATGTCATCAAAATTTGGTGCATGTTCTAATGTTTTAAGGGATAGGACCTCATTTATACCTTTATCCTCCCTTAAAGGTGGTGGGTCATTAGGAAGAAATCCCTTTTCATTATGATAAGGCAAGGTATCTTCATAGAATTCTTCACATTCACTAGAAGTTTGATAGGGTTGGGTGGAATCTGTATTTGGAAAAGGATTTGTTTTTGTAATTTCACTCACATGGTCATCTATAACATGTTTGCCACGCTCAACCTCAATAACTCCAATGTAAAGGTTAGTATTTTGGTTTTCTAGGAATTTATTCTATTGATCGAAGTTTGTTACCACTTTCTTATAGAAGGGTTCTCTAGGTATAATCATATATTCAGATTTTCCTTTGATAGGGATCAATAGTTCTAAGAAATCCAACCCAAAGAAGCCCCCAAACTTGGCTCCAAAAGTCCTAGATAAGAGCACACCATAAGTGGGTGACGTATCAACTAAAAAGATATCTGTGTAACATGTAAATGTAGGGTATTATTTTAATTTTACTTTCACTTCTTTTAATGACCCTACAATAGGTATGTTGAGCCCATCAAGTTGTATTATACTTTTCGTTTGTGGTAGCATTTATGCTCCTAAAGTCTTACATACCTCAAGTGGCATGACACTAACAATTGCTCCAGAATCCATCAAACAATTATGAACATTCTTTTCTAAAATAATTAAAGTTGTTAGGAAAGGAGGTTGATATTTCTTGCTTAACATGGAATTATTTACGTTCTGTACTAATAACGTGTTAGGACTTTCTACAAAGTAAACTTGCTAAACTAAATTAAGAACTTATTTTTAAACCCTTTCCATAAGTTGGTGGAGGCATTAGGAAGCATCAAGAACCACTGAGTTGCTTTCCTCCTAAATGTTGTCATAAACACTCTACATACCACATCATTTTATACAATGTTATATATCCCTAGTAAGGTTTCGAAACATTGTATATGTTGGTGGGCATTACTAGTAGGGGTTGTGGGATTGAAGAACAAGTTTATGTTCTAGAGGGATTTTGAGATGTCATAGTAGTTAATAAAGTTAAAGAGATTACTCACGAAGGGAGCCGAGGGTTGATTGGCTATCATTCTAGTCTGAATTCTCTTAGGACTAGAACTCGAGAAATGTAAAGCTTGTCATTTTGTTAATGCAAAAAGACAGGTGATTAGTTAGTTAGGGGCAAAGGAGGATTTGCTCATAGAACAAAAACTATATAATATGATTGTTAAAATAAAACTATGAGATTAAGTAAAAAGGAAAAAAATATTGAAATAATATTTTTTTAACAAAAAAACACTAAAATATGCTATTGTTTAAAAAAATCAAAAGAAAAATAAATGCATTAAATTGCAAAATTTATAAAAAATTTTAAAAAAGGAAAACGGTAAAATAAAAAAATTTCAAAAAAATAAAATTAAAATTTGATGAGTAATAACACCACTTTACCAAGGTCAGGACTTAGGTAAGGATCATCAAAACACAAATCTGGAAAAAAAAGGACTCGGAAATGGGGGTTAAAAAAACAAAAAAAGGTTTTGGTAACAACAATTTTTAGAAAATGGAAGTATAAAAAAAGAAAGGTAAAAAATAAAGGGTCTAACGACAAAGGTTTTAAAAAAAAATCAATAGGTTCCAAAACAAAAAAAATGAAATGGCCACGAGAAAATGACAAGAAACATTGATAAACAAAAGGTGAGAAAAAACCCTTTTTTAGCGCCAAAGGTATTGATGCATAAATTTTGGATAAAAAAAATGAAAGGTATGAAAACCCAAAAATAGTCTTACCTATAGAGGGCTACCTGGCCTTTTGAAAATAATGAACACACAAGAAAAGAAAAATTTTAATTAAAATTCATTGAAATTTTAGAATAGGTAATTATCTAAAATAATAGGGAATTACAAAAATTAGGGAATTACAAAAATTAAATTTTTCCCTCGTGAAGAGAAAAGAAGCTAGATCTCAAGTCACTGAGAGAGACTGCCTGCTACCATTTACCATTGCTGTACTGCCATGTGTTTGGGGAAAGAGTGGAGGCTGCCCACTGCAAGCACCACCCATAGTGTACAGTCGCCTGCAAAAGAGGCAGAAATCTATCTCTGATGCTCGCTGCCATGGTTATGTGACTTGGGAGAAGGGCAAGGAGGCTTTGTTAAGCGCTGTTGGTGTAGGGCAGCAACTACCATTTGCTCAAAGCCTACTACTGTCTGCCATGCATGCACCACTGTCTACCACCTCTTGTGTGCTGCTGTTGCCTGATGCCACCTGCAGCCTCCCAACGTTAGGAGTTGACACCGTTAGGAAACTTACTGCGCCAGCGTTAGGAGTTGACACCGTCCACCCGAAAAAAGGGAGTGAGGAGGAAGAGCGCCTGTCTCACCACCACACGTCACCATCGGATACTGCTGTCGTGCGCCTTCACTGCTGCCAGCCACGCACACGTCATCACCTGGACCAGGAAAGAAGAGATAACTTTGCTGCAGATGCACAGCAATCCTAGCCGGAGAAAAGAGAGGCTCCATCCGCCCCCTGCTCACCGCTGCTGCTGGTAGCCACCCCAGTTGTCCCCGCCATCTACTCTGATGGGAAAGAGAGAAGGCCTAGAAAGGAAAGAGCCCCTGATTTTGAAGCCCCTGGGAGACCCTGGATCTGATGGATTTCCCCTTGTTATAGGCTGTTGCAGCTGCCCAATAATGGCGTCCACGTTTTGTAATGGCCACACCACCACCCACGTAACGTCCCACGATCTGTCATAACCTCCGCGTCAGTTACCGCAGCCCCATTCCAGAAGATATTGCGTTTGTGGAGGCTGCTTGATATCAATGCTCTTCCTGCTGCTTATGATATCAACAATCACGACTCCATAGCTGAACACATCTGCTTTTTCTGTCAGCTGTCCGTCCGTTCAAAGCATATTCAGGAGCTGTGTGTCGCATAGTCCCTGTGATTCGGGTGTTGACATGGGATAGGTCCTGGGGAAGAAGCCTGGCCATCCCGAAATCAAAAATTTTATGGCAGAAATCCTTGTCTGGAAGGATATTATTGGTTTTGATGTCACGGTGTATGATTCTCGCATTGAAATCATTGTGCAAATATGCTAGCCCTCGCGTAGTACCCAGAATCAGGGCAAATCTCATGTCTCAACTAAGATCTTTCTTGCCTACCCTAAAAGAGATCTGTTAAGGCTACTGTTGGGCATGAATTCCTAGACAAGAAGATGGTGAGGGCCTGCACTGCAGCAACCCAACAACCGAACCAAATTCGTGTGACGGACATTGGAGATAAGTCTCACCTCGCTTTCAAATTCCCTCATAACGTATGCTCCCTCTCCACTTATCGTCAGTCTCTTTGCCGCCACCTCTCTGTCCGAGTTTACTGGTTTGGCTGAATCCACCTGTGGCCTTCTCTAGAACTTTCAGTTTGAACTCAATAAGGTCCCTCAACTCCATTGTTAGAAGTCTATTGTCATCTGCTCCAATTTTGGCAACAATGTTTCCATACAAATTAGAATGTAAGATTTTGCTATTATTTAATAACAAATAACTGCTATATTAAGTATTAAAAATATAATTAAAGACTATGGTATCACATAAACAGAATGTGATAATCATGCTGATACATACACATATATAAACGACGGGAAGATTAATAGTTAGGTGATTCAATATTGTTGATGAATAAATACCTATTGTTAAAGTAGATTAATAATAGGAATTTTTTTTATGTTCACGATATTTGAACATATTTAAACATGGCTCCTTGCGTGGCATGGGTGAGATTGACATCAACAAGTATGTCAACACCAAGCTACTACAAATACTACTAAGGTTTCTTCTACAAATGTTGTAGATCTAACTAAGGTTTTTTCTACAAATATTGTGGATCTCACAACAATATATTCTATTGATGTTTTAATAGTTAGTCTATCTTTTCAAAGAATTTTTTTAATGTTTAAGGGAAAATAAATATTTATTCTTAAGGTGTGATAGAAACCTATTTTTGATTCAGGTAGTTTCTAAATGGTTCTTCATAATAAAAAAAATATATAGGAAGTCTATAGGAATTCTATTGATTTGTGATTATATGCCAAATCTTCAGAATGGACAATATGTTCAAGACATTTTAACTAGTAATAATTCGTTTGTAACTATCGGTCAATATATGGAGATAATATCTTTTGATAATATTGATTCTATTGACACAGTGAGGACCTCTTCCCCCTTCACTTAATGTTAATATTTTTATGAAATGCTTGATTTCCTACCCTAGAGAAAAGGTTTTTCAAATTTGATTTTATGATGAAAACCTGAAAAGCCATCCCAATACTATTAAGTCTTTTCTTTTTATTGATTCAAAGTTTCTCCTCTTTATAGTACTTTTATACTTTAATTTTTTTAATATATATATATATATATATATATTTTAGGTTCTTACACCTCATAGTTATAACAATGAGAAACCATATAGTAATTAGATACATACTATAATATTATGTTTTATCAATAGAGCATGACTATAATTTCAAAGAATGAAAACTAATAATGTATGAAGATAAGGAAACTTCTACTCACATAGTAATGTACATGAGTGTACTACTATAATACAATCTCTCATATAGTGGAACTTGAAATAATTGAAACATAGGAGCACTCTAAGATGTGTAGTTAAATTAAAGTTTTATAATTAAGTATTACCCATTGGAAGCAACCCATAACTTAGAACTTTTAAATCAAAAGTTTTATTATTAAGGAAACTCAAGCTAACAATAAGGTATTAACTAAGTCGTAAGAGTCTTGGCTTAGTAACGTTGGATGACATATTCAATTTCAGGTAATAGCATTGAGTTATAAATTCAAAACAAAATAGTTTTCATAAAAGGAATTTTGAAACTATTCAATAAGGTGTCTCGATATATGTAACCGGAAATTGTACAATTGAAAGAGTCAAAGGAAGTGAAAAATTTATAATTGAAATATTATCCCATGAGAAGGTAACCTCTTCTAATATAATGCTATAAATGCAAAATATATATTTTATATACATATATAAAAGTGGACATAGTAATATAATCCTTAGCTAACAGGGTAAATCATATCTGTAATATATATTAGGTGTGGTTCAGAGCAATCATGTAGGTGAGTAAAAAAACCTAACCTATTCACTTAGATGCGAGTACATCACCATCAAAGTCACATAAGCCTAAGGCACCAACAAGCTGCTCAAGCTCCTTACCTAGTAAGGTGGATAATACTCTGACGAATGGCATAACCTCTTCTGGTGCTATGTCCCACTGCATCTCATCCTATGCATCAAAAGAATCAAATTCATGGAAGAGGAATGGAGGATTCATGAATTCTGAATGTGTTTGAGTACGTGTGCTTCAAGAAAAAGTGGGTAGCTCGGGATGTAATAGAGAAAATTCAAATATATTAGTTTTTTTTAAAAAATTAAATCTCATATATCATAAAAAAGCATTGTAGAATATAGAACAAGTACAATGTAAATCCAAAATATTGTTAATGCTTAAAAATTGCACAAGATTGCAATATCACCATTAAAATGAAACAAGAAAATTTGTAAAGATACAGAGGGCATCCAATCCATTTCCTTAGTCAAGATCCATAATCTATCCAAACATATAATTTCTTTAACAACCAAAATGACAGCAATAAAATGAAACCCTTTTGTTACTCAATACAGTCTTTCCAAGAATGAAATTAAGCCACTAATACTTTTGTTCAACAACGACCTGTGAGTACCACTGTGGGGCCATGTTGAAGACGACCAAGAAGACACAACTTAACTAAACTAGGCACAGCCCAGTAACTAACCTCACCTACAATGATCGAAAACCTTTGAAACGCTGGGGAATAGGCACTAGTGATGATGAAAGAGAAAGTAAAAACAGAACACCATAAGCTTGCATATGGCCATTGCCCATCTGCTGATGGGCTTCTTTGGCTCATAAGCAAACAGATTTTTAAAATAGTTGAACAAGCATCGATCCGTCATCATGTTCATGACCCATATGGCCCCGTTTGCTTTTTCTTTTTTTCACCAGAGATATTAGGAAAAGAGCAAAAACCAGCAATGACCAATAAACACGAGTGATCATGTCAGTCATGGCGGAACTTTGACGCTTCAAAAGGCCAATCCATGCAAATGCAATGTTTTCCTCGCATGCCCCGTCCCAAACTTGATTTCGGTATTAACGGAAACTTGGCCTTTCTGCCTTCGGTTACCAAAGTAGCCCTTTCGTGATTTCCTTGTGTTTGCTTATTCATTCGTGCTCCCTGGTTTTCTGTGATCTGTGTCATGCCAATGCCATGAATCTTGATTCCCTGCTGCTCACTTAACAATGAAATGAAGTTTCTGGTAAGATTCGGAACAGGAAGATAGGTAAGATTTTAATGCACAATGGAGACATGGAGAACAAGGCAAGAATACGAGGCAAAGCAAGGCAACCATTTCAATGTATATGTATAGACCTAGACAAAATTTCGTTGGAAATTATGAAATACGTACCCATTGCGGATTTAATGCGTTTCTGTAGGCTATCCCCAATCCAACCCCAACCTTTCGTCAAAATTTATCCGGAATCATGAATCTCCGGCGCATAGATCTCATCCCATCCCATGAACAATAAATAATATATATTTCAGTGTTAAATGGCCTTGCATACTGGGTCGGTGGCTGCCTGATACGTTTTTTTTTTTTGATGTACGGGAATCATTGTGCCACGTTGATAACTTACATCCACCAATAGTGCCACCATCCTTGCTGACATTGCAGAAGAAAGCAGGTAAATATCCTGCAAGCAGCAGCAACAGGTCATTCATACCAGAATAGTAGGAGCCAAAGCTTGCCACTTTTCGATACATACATATATATATATTATATGTATGTATCGCTGCAAATCCCTCCAGCGCACCAGCTCGGGCTGCAGAAGGCACCTCGAAGCTTCCTCGTGATAATGGGGTAATCTGCATGCAATTAGGTAGAGTTTGTGTATTTTTTTTGAAAAAATTTTGTTAACATTATTTTAACTCTGTTCGTGGACGATGTCAAAATGTTGTAGGCCACTACCACCAAATTAAACATATTTTGTATTCTGGATGCGGCTGACGCTGTTCACATTTCTCTCGAGCATTTCATACAATAACTGTTTAATGTAATTTTTTAGATATTAAGTACCAGGTAATGCTTGCTGTAGGCCTGCGCATTTTTGCTGGATGGAAGAGCAAGTTAGACATATGTGCTAACGATTACCTAATAATTATTAGTTTCAGCTCTTCCGTTTGATCAGTTTACATGGTTCAGTGTGTGGTCAAAGAGATACTGAAGGAGGCTTCCAGACATCGAGGACAAATTTTATCATGGACAAGGTTATCATGAACCCTAATGAATTGCTGTCGGTCTTCTTAAATATTGTTCTTGGTGGTG
This sequence comes from Gnetum montanum, assembly GCA_015680685.1. Classification (NCBI taxonomy): domain Eukaryota; kingdom Viridiplantae; phylum Streptophyta; class Gnetopsida; order Gnetales; family Gnetaceae; genus Gnetum; species Gnetum montanum. The sequence continues at coordinate 534,703 of MNCI01026689.1, forward strand.
TTTGAGAAGTTTCTCACTACAAACTTTCAACATATTTATTGTTTGTAGTTCATACGCAGATTGTGCTGATAACCTTCTGATAACCTGCTGATAACATTTTTAATTCATGTGCTGTTGACATTCTTGTATTGCTGACTTCCGGTGTATTTGGATCCCAAGGTATCTGCAACTATTTAAAGCTATGGTAACTGTTGTTGCATTGGAGGTTGAAAATCAACCAATCAATCAGCCAATTCATGGGTTCTCTCACGAAATATGCTGCTGCTTTTTCGTTTATTGTTTTGTGTGTGATTGGCTCTGGGTTTCACACTTGTGGATTGGCGGCTCCCGGAGATGGTGTAGCAGATTCTCTGAAGGTAGTTAATATTTAGTCTAGATTTGTGTCTTCTGTTTTTCTGCCTCCTGTGGTTCTATTGCAAAACAGATGAAATAATTAGAGCTCTAAAGAAGTTTCCAATGCAGATCCATGAACTCGTCTTTTATGAACACCGGGAAGGAATTGGAGAGGCTACCAACTTTATTACTGGAAGAAAATTAAAGGAAACAATGAAATTTGATGAGAGCAAGCGAAGTATTCCAGGGGGCCCTGATCCTCAACATCATTGAGTTCTTCAGAGTTCAGAGTCACTTTGGCAAGTGGGCTAGCAGCACAGGAGGGGACCTCTGACGTTACCATTAATATTAACAGCGATGCCACAAATTCATACAAAATAATATAAAATACTCTATGATGTTCAGTACGAAAGTTAAACTTCTTCTAAGCAGGCAACCAGCCTTGTTTTGTTCCATCATTGCTGAAATGTCATGTTTCAAAAGTCAAAAGTTGACTGTCAGAGTATCAATTAATAAAATTGTCATTTAATTTCCTGCTTAGGTAAACTTGCTGTCTAGTTACATTGGATTTGCAAGGCATAATTCTGATTTACTTTTGGCCACGTTAGTTAAAGCATAATCCATCAAGATGAATATTCGATCAGGATAAATTGAATTAATGGAAAATTTATCAAAGTCACAGATTTCCTGATGATGGTTTCGGATATCCGTCATTAAATAGGTAAATTGTATCCCCTTTGCTTCTTGGCTTAATGATTCAGTCTGACAAATTCTATTTTAAGTTACCAAAGTTGATGGATTCCGGCTGGTTGGGTTTCCAGTGGTAATTAATAGACCCTTTCGAATTGAACCAATCGGTCATCATTTGTTAAAAATATAACTGGATTGCAGATATAAACTTTATGACGATAATTGCTTTTTGTTTTTTGTTTTCTAAAAAAAGTTCAAGATAAGGATAAGTCATAAATTGTAAAAAGTGCTAATTTTCGGGTGCTAAGACTATAAAGAGGTTAGGCCAAGTTACGCTTTAGTTCATGTAGGAGCCCTTCCGGACCTTTAAGCCTCAGCCTTCAAAGCTGATGACCCTTTACACGGTTGTAATGACAATGCCGGCTGAAGCAAAGAGCAAATCACATACAAACCAGTAAACAAAAGAATAATAGAGCTCAGTGGGAAACATGAATTGATTGATTGATGTTCTTGCAGAATACCAAGATCCATGCCTTTGAGTGGTTGCAGTTACATAGGATCCAGGTGCAAAGTAACCCATAAAATCGGGAGCAGAGAATCTGTCACCATAACCCATGAACAGTAAACATTTCTCATTTCTCGAACGCATTTTTAAAATAAGGCAGTTACTCATAACGAACAGCAATTGATTACAATTCATGTTAACTTTGTCAGCTATTTTTGCCCGTGATATTTGGTATTTTCTATAAGCAAATTTTTTGCGCTAACAAAGATCGAAACCGTAAATTGTCAAACTGATCACAGTAAGCCTGTAACCACCTTAATACCAAGTTGCCAACTGCCATGCGTACTGCTGCTCCGTCCATCACCATGAGCAGGCCCATGTCTCAAAAAATAAAACATTGCACCTTGTATGAAATGGTTATAGAAAGGAAAAATGTCAGCACCATGAACAACATATTCTCTGAACTCGTAGTGGCCGAATCATATTTGCATATTCTACTTAACGCACATCCCGAAAATTATAAAATACTTTACCTAAAATTGCTATGAATATAAAACAATCATAGAACACTCTAAGGAAGGATTGAAAATGCAAGATAAAAATTAAATAAAAATTAAAAAGAAACGCTTACATCCCTGGATGCCCATGACGTTAAACCTTAACATAACTCTGTGTGGTGCTAGAATTTGATGTCAAAAACAGGGGAGAGAAATTCTGGCATTAAATTAACTTAGATGATATTATAAAAAGCCTTTTGCTATAAAATAGGAAAAAGAGAAAATAAGAAAAAATCTACTGGTTAATCGACATTATATGCTATTTCTTTTTCCTAAAGACATTATTGAGCAATAAGCATCATATTTTGTATAGCAGTGTCATTGACAGTAACTCCAAAACTGAGCTCTCGCAGCCTTGTTTCCCAACTAAATCTGAACTCAATGATATTGAATGTCAGGCTCTCTGGAATATCTCTCTTTCTTTCATCCAATTTCAAGTCCTTCAAGCTAGCTTGTTCTCCCAATGAATTTGGTATCCTCTGCGTGATTGGCTCTGTGTTTCAGCCTGCATTGGTTGCTTGAATTCGTTGGGGAGTGGACCAGAGCGAATGTTCTCACAATGTAGCCTAAAACACAGAGCAAATCACACACAAAACAACAAATGAAAAAAACCTAGAGAACCTATGAATTGACTGATTGATTTCAATTTAGATAGCAATGTTCAATGGAGTAGACGGCTTTAAATAGTTGCAACTGCATGAGATTCAGGCACAAAGAAAGGCATGAGATTCAGGCACAAAGAAAGGCCACAATAGACAGTCTGCCGCCATAAACTATTAACAATAACCAGTCAGAGCGTGCTCACAAACTTCCAAAGACCATGATGAAGAAAAAAGGCAGAAAATCGTTACAGTTCGTGATAATCTTGTCGTGCATTGGTTTGTCTTTTGATGGGTGGAAGTTTCTTTCTGTAACTTTTTTGCATTAAACAAAGAACATACCAAAATGATGGGATTGAAGCCTTGAATTGCTGGCACCTTGGCACTCAACCGCTATGCATGCTGCTCCTCCGCCCACTAAAAAATGCATTAAGCAATGGTTTTTGGCTTTTTGCATAATTCCAGGCGGAAATGCAGAGAAGGTGAAATTTTTTTTTTTAAACAAAAACATGAACAATTATAGCAGCATAAAATACACACACCAAACTCAATTTCGTAGTGGCCACATCACATTTGTAGCATCTTCTACTTACCATAGATGACAAAAACGCCAAGACCTAAAAACAGCAACACTATAAAACTTCAATACATGTTTTAAATTCACTCGTGAACCGAATGAAGAAATGAAAAAGCAAAAGGGAAAAAAATGTTCTCTCAATCCCGGGGACCCTTAAAAAGGGACCTCAAAAAAGGTTAAAAGCTTTTGCCGACTCTAGGCGAAGGTTCAGATTCCGGAATGCAGCTGAATCCTATTCGAGGAACGGCGTTTTATACTAATTCGGATCGGACATGTCGTACGTCTGCGTACTACCTCCAATACATTTAAATGCTTATGATATGCTGAGGTGGATACCGCTTCAATTGTCTTTTTCTGTTTTTATTTTTCTTGGAGTGTTTGTAACTTAGGAAAAAGGTGAGCAACTTTTTAGCTAATTAATCTTATTATAAGGAAAGCGGGAGTTATTTCTTCACACGTTGGGGACATGGATTCGACTAGATGGCCATTTTCAAGACCATAAATTTTCCTTAATCTTTTCTTTAACTGGCTGTAGCCTGCTTATCACTTGCAAACCACAAGCTTCCTGCTTTAATCAGCTGAGTTAACGGAATCGAGTCACAGCGTGAATTAAATCCCTAATGGTGTCTTCAGGAGGACCAGAACAAGAATCCCTCAGGTGTAGACTTTAGCCTAGACACAAGAAGTGAAGTTTACCCTATCACCGTCATGAAATTTGTTGAAGGAAATTCTTCACGGGCTCACTGCAACGAATTACAACCGCAACTATGTTGTTTCCTGCACAGAAGAAGAATTACAACTGCCACTATGTTGCTTCCTGCACAGAAGAAGAAATTCTAGTTAAGTACAAGGCAAAAACCAAAATTAATTTAAGTTGAGTCAGACAACTTCAATTTATAGCAATTATCTTTTTAGCCATTTTCAGAGCCATTCTTCAACTCTTTGTTGATATGCTGGAGAAACGTAAAATGTAATAAGCTGTAACCATTTCCAATCTGTTGGAAGAGTAGCTGAAGAAAAAGAAACCGTATTTGTTTTCATTACTGCATTTGATATGAGCTTGAGCATTAAAAACCTAACATAGAAGGAAGAAATCTATCATTTCATTGTTGGCCCTAACGGTTTCTTTATTTTCAACGGAAATAAGCACTGTTTGTGTTGAAAATAACTCTTTAACCTTTAACAACTCCTGCCTTTTTTATTAATGAGGCTAAACTTACTTCCATAGCAGACCCTGGCTTATAAGCGTAATAGCTTTTTTAATATAAATTTATAATGACCCTTTTTATTTCTACTGATGTGGCATTGTTTTTTGCTGTAGCTCATGTAAAATCAGAATCTGGTGCTAAAATTGATTTTAGCTTTTAAAAGAGTTATTAAAGTCAACTTATATCCTTCACTATGAGCTTTCCTCCTTCTTTGACTGACACAACAATCAAAAACTATAAAGCTTTTTGATTATTATGGCCTTTTTTACTTTTTTCGAATAAGTTTCATTGTGGATGTATTCATTGTGGATGTGATACAGGAGCTAATGTGGCAGAGCTACTTTGGAAAAGCCTTGCAAAACCAGAAATAGGTTCTAAAGATTGGTTCTATGAGCTGATGTGGCAAGGTGCATAGTAAAACCAAGAATTGATTTGGAAGCTTTTCCAAAATGAAAAAATATATATTTAGATCGAGCTTTTCAACTAAGCTTAAGTGTGTAAAGCAAATGCTGACGTGATAGAGCTAGCTAGCCCTTGGTAGAACAAAAAAAATGGTTGTACAAGCTAGTTCTATTTAGTGCTTTCCTTTTGAACAAATGTGAAAGAGCTATTTCTCATCCTTATGTAGAGCTAGAAAATGGTTTTATGAGGTGGTTCTACAAGTTGATCTAGATTAAAATTCTTTTAAGCACATACTTTAGAAAACCATTTAAACTGGGCCCCACTGAGTCCTAAAAAGAAGTTTACATGGTAGAGCCATTTCTTGTTTCTTTATAGAACCAAAAATTGGTTCTACAAGTTGGTTCTATGTGAGTTGGGTTAAAAATTATTTTTTGCACATGCTCTTAAAACGTTTTAGCTTTGACCCTATAATAGAACCAATTTGAGATATCCTTGTAGAGCCAAAATGAAAAGCTTAGTTAGAAGAAACAATTTGGGCAAGCTAAGTAGAACGAAAAAAAAAATTCTGCAAACTAGTGCAATGTGCTCATCTGGCAAACAAACACTTTTCCTTCCAAAGATAAGTTAAAAGCTCAAATCTACATGAAACAAAAGCTCCACTATAAAGCCAAAACTTGCAACCAAGCTCAAAACACACAACAATCTCTTCTTTTTTGAGATTGAAAGAGCTCTTAGAGTAAGCTTGAATGAGAAAGAACAAAGAAGAATCATATACAACCAAGAATACAAGAAAATATTAAGAAAAAAATTTGAGCTTTCAAACATCACACTGATCAACTTAGCTGAAACATATACATTATAATCAAAGAACTTAATAAGATCTTAACAATAAGCATCAAGTTGAGTAAGAGAATCACATAGCCAGTTAAAGATGAGAAAATAATCATCATCACATAGCTCATAACAATTAAGCTTACAATACAACCAAAATACCACATCCAGTTGATCATACTCACACATCATAATTAGTCAAATAGTCAAGAGAACATTATAACTCAAAATAGTTAAAATAGATGAAAATAACTTAGCCAACTCATAAAGTAAGCTAAGAGATCCTACAAACTTATACTTTAAGAATATAGAGAAATCAACTTCACTATTTTCAATAGAATGTAGACATAACAACTCATCACATATTAGAGGAAATAATTTTTTAACTAATGATTAGCAAGCAGTCCCTACACCCAACCATACAAATCACTAGCACTCACTAAACGATCTGGTCAAATTTCGTAGACTTTAGCTCTTTAAGTACACTAGGTCTAGGAAGTGAATCTAATAGATGTGATCATTGTCTTCTTAATTTCACTTGTGAAGTGGAAGTGTATGGTTAAGTGTAACTGAGGCATATGATTTTTTTCATTTTATATTTATTGCTTAAATTACCTAAGTCTCAGAAAATAAAGTAATTAAATATTTAACTAATCTAATAATTAACTAATATCTTAACTAATCTTAACATAAGCATAAGTTCCCATTTACCGTACACATCCTAAACCATGTTAAAATGTTACTAGGTTACTAAGCATTAAGTGCTACTAGGATTACCAAACAATAATGTATGCTCGAAATGGTTATACTTATGTGTATTAATTAATTGTTAATTAATTAATTAATTAATTAAATACATTAAATTAAATTACTTGAATAATAAATGAATTAAGTAAACATTAAGCTAATTCCAAATGTTGTAAGGTTTTTGAAGAAAGCTCATCTTTATTACCAATCACACCAAGGTGCTCAAGTACATCAGTATTTGAATAAAGATCTGTACACTTATCACTCCTATTATGGGCACTAGGAAAATATTCTAACTATCAAATGAACAATATGCAAGAGCTTAGCTAGGATACTAACTATGGGATGTCATAAATGTGGTTGGTAAGCATGTATTTATAGGCAAAGATAGACACTATGTGGATGAGGTCACATCAATGCTTCAAACCACGCATTGACATGATAGCATCGATAGGATTGCATTGAAAACATCCCATCAACACAATCCAAGGAAGACAATTCATCATACCCTCATGATTAAATGAAAGCTTGTCCTCAAGTGAACAAAAGTAGGAACAAGTTTCCTTACAAAATTTTGGGAAGGTATGGGATTATTAACTAACTATAGACACATGAATTGACATAAAAAAAACAAAGTGCCCAAGTGTATGGATTTATAATTATTACAAAAATTAGTATTCATGACAACAAAATTGAACACTATGACAAATATTGACAGCACAACTCCTCTGATGACTTGAAGACAAGGAAAAAGATCAATGGTCCCAGGCAATGGAGGTTCCTGAGGTGTCAAAGGACCTTCTCCTACCTCTGGTGCATGTGGCTACTATGGCTAAGATTGTAGTTGTAGCTGTCTAGCTACATTTGCAACTTCTGATAGAAGATGAAAGATATTTAGAAATGTTTTTATCTTCTCCTCCTTACTCCTAGGATCATACATAGTCCATGCAGCATTGCCAATATGGGACAGTATGGGAACATCCCAAGGATAGGGCATTGTAATGAACAACTCCTTAGCATTGATAAACCAGGTAGTGAATTATTTGTGTTCAATGTTAAATGCCCTAAGTACATTCCATAGCTCCTAGTAGTCATTCATTCTTTTGGTCAGCTTCTTTGTTGTTGATCTTTGATTAGTGAACTTCACCTTGAGAACCTCACATTCCACATTTGCTATTTCAAGCTTTTGCTTAATATCTTTATGGTGCTTGAACTCTAACTTGTATAGAAGAGATGAGCTAGCCACTTGTTTTTTTAGTTCTAACCTCAACCTTCTAGAAGATAGCATTGCTAGGTTTGAGTAGCAGATGTTGGCAAGCTCCATGTACTCTTTCATCTCCATGATCTATAGCTCTTTGAGGTAGATTTCAGCTTTGCTATATTCATTCAGTCCATCAAAAATTAGCTATCAAACATTGCCTCATTGTTGAAGCTATTGGAGGGCCTCATTCACATTTGCCTTCTCTAGTTAGATGTGTTTCTCATTGATTTCCTTCTACAAGTCGACTTGGTTTCTATAATGGTTCTTAACCCTTTTGAATTTGAGGGTCTCATTTTTCCAAGCGGTGATTTCGATGGTAGACTTTAGGAAAAGGACACAAACCTCCTTCATCGAGAGATTTTGATTCTTTATAGCCAACCTCCTCAATTTATTGTTTACCCTAACAGGATACTCGTACTATTTTCAAATGAGTTCAACCATCTAATATTTTCACATCTTGACATTTCACAAGTGATGGTTCTCCTAGGTCAGCCTGATGTTCTCTTGGTAAACCTCTAACAAGTTATTATGAATGTTGTAGGTAGTGGCATCTGCCAAAGACTAATTGAAGATTGCTAACTTCTTTGTGTACTTAGCCTCCTAAATTTTTTCTTGAAGCTATTGGAAAGCTTCATCTTATGCTACATTCTAGCTAAGTATGGTGGGATTAGTGAGATAGGCTCTAAGTTTCGCAACTTCCATAGCCAAAAGTTGAATCAAGTTGGGCATTACCAATAAGGACATTAACCTTAGCTTTAACCAGTTTCAATTGGTTTGCTAAAATGGTTTCTGAGATATCAAAGATATATAGAATCGGTTACCTAGTTCCTACCAATAGTTCTAGCAACTCTTTGTGTTGAGCTACATTGAACCTCCTACTTCTAGCTCTTATGGATACTTGCACATCTCTTAGTGTAGTAACATCTGACACAAATGCTACACGGGCATTAAGTGCATTAGCTGCTCTATCAACTACCACATCTACCACCATTTTTTGTCCTTGCTACTACATCACTAGAATAATTGCCCCCTCACTCTCCTCCAAGTGTACCAAAAAGGTAGCAACATTCCTAGAGATTTTTTGGAATTGCTATTATTAAGAGAGACACACTATTATCTCTTTGATGCTAGGATTTGATCTTGTAGACATCTACATTCTTTGAGCATAAAACATTGGTGTCGAACCCTCCATCTTGTTGATTAATCTTTCCACCTTGTTGACATGACTTAATGTTGGTTTGTAGACAAAGGGTTTACCATGACTCATTCTTGCTTGTTGCTACTATAGGAGTTGCTCATAGAGTTTGCACATGCGCTCAATAGTAGCATGGAAGTATAGCATTTTTTGTTCATGAGTGTGTCGTGGTGGTAGTTGCTCCCCTTATATCACCTTGCTAGGCACTTTCTCTTTCATCATTTCCACCCAAGAGATGGAAGGAGCATGTCTGATGATATCATTGGAATAGTGGGCTATTCTTCCCCTTCTACATAATTTCCAAATGAGACATGGAAAGGGGAGTATTTTTCTCCCTCATTTATTTTCTTTAAAATGCTTTTCCATCTCAAGATAGATCATCTAAGGGATGTTGACTAGAAATATTTCACTGAAAGTAGTGCATGAATGGGCAAAGAAGGCTATCATCTTGTTGGGTCTAACTATTAGATTGAGGTGGTAGGATTCCATTTTGAAGCATGCATGCTCTACCATTGTGAGTGCATCAAACTTCTTTTGGTCAATACTGTAGCACCACTGGATCCACTCCTTCTTAACCTCTTGGCTCACTTGTGTTGAAATCTCTTCCAAGGTTACCCTATTTTTTAGCAACCTAAAGGCCTAAGAAATGGCCTTCATTAAATAGGATATCAAAATGTCCTTGATTTTCATTGTGGAATTGCCATATCTATTATTCCAAAAGAGGTATGTTTCTCCCATGTACCATTTTTCACTAAAAGTGAGAATAGGCCATGTGGGGAAAGTCTGGAGTTGAGCTTTGATATTTTTTGGGGCAAAGTCTAGGAAAGATCCAAAGTTTAGTTTAATGAGAATTCTTTTTAAATCTCCCTAGACCCAATTTACCTCAAATAAGAATCCAATAGAGTAACCTCAAGATTTGGTCTATGTCCAAGTGTCTCATCGTAGTGGAACTACTTTATTTTTTCTTTTGGAATTTGATGGATAGATTCCACTTTAGGGTCCACACGAAGAGGTCTTGTTGCATGTGTCTAGGCTACCTATTCTTAGGGTTACTCTTGCTAGCCTCTTCCAAGAATAGGTTGCTTGTCCCTTGGTTGGGATGGTCTTACTTGCTATGAGTGCTTTGGTTTAGGTGCCATATGTAATCACATCATGACCAAGGATTAACATTTAATGTGTAACTTAGAACATTTATATTTCTTGTACTGTGGATTAGTTACCCTTTGGCTAAGTCGTGATCATAACGAGTTTGATTATTTTAATGTCTACCAGAGTTCATTGAGAAGGTTTAACTCATAAATTAGTTATTTTAGTATTATTTTATTCATTAAACCTTGTGGAAGTTACAAGATTTCCAAAAACAATTTCATTAGAAACCTAAGGTTTGTGGCCTCCATGGCGTAGAGCTTATCTTTGGTAGCTACAAGAATGAAGAATAAGGTTAATTAAACAATCAGTGTAAAAGGTATGGGCTCTACAAGGTTCTAGGCTATGAAAATTGTGAAAAAATCCTTCACTTTTTTGAAGCAAATGGTAAAACATTTTAAAGTATTATGATATATTTATAGGCTTTTGTAGCTATGTTGATGGGATTTTGTATACGAGGTTTCATTGATGTGAGGGGTTATGTCAATGGGATCCCACCGATGTGGCCAAAAGATAATTTTTTGGACTTTGAAAATGTGACAGAAAACAAAGAGTTTTTACATAAAGTTGGAGTTCATAGATATCCAGAAAGGTCATCAACATGAAGAAATGCTTGAAAAGGGTTAGATAATTCACAAAAAAGGAGTTCTTATTGGGAGAATGATTAGAGAAACTCAAAAAGAAGTATAAAAATGGATGCAACTGACATAGAGCATGAAGAGTTTGAATGTGAAAATGTCTAAGGATAAGGAACTTAACTAGTCCAACCAAAGAGTGTGCAAGTGGATCATCCCCATAGTAGGCTCATGCCTTTAATGCCCTTGCATGTCTAGAAACTAGGGAGTTTGTGGGCCGCATGGGTGATTAATGATTATGATAAGTTAAAGACTAAATCTCATAAGAATCCACCTAAGAATTTTGAAGCATCAATCTAAGACATTAAAAAAACATGAAAAATTGGTAGTGATGTGAGTGATGGGAAGCATAGGTGGATGAGGTAGAGAGTGGAATGGAGTCCCATATCATGGTCACATAAAAGTCTCATGTGGATTTCATGCTTAATATGACTTGATAACCATCCATCTTTAGTCCAAATCAAAACCAACCACTTTTAGTAACTTCACATTAACACTCCAAGATTGGTCCATCCCTTCAAGACACAAGAGCATTCCCATAGATCAATCACCATTCCTAAAAGAGAAGAAAAGAGAAGTAGGAAGTGAGATGGATCTTAGTTAGAGGGGACCTTTAGGCATGGGTAACGTGTCTTTTAAGTTTCATAACCAATTCTTGTAGCCCATTATTTTGTCGAAGGGATGTTCTTTGAATTTCCATTATTATTATGATTATTATGTTTTATACTTTTATTTGTTTTTGATGGACGCCATACCATGCAAAGACTTATAGCTTCCTATTATTGATCGATAACAAAATGGCGAGAAACCCATGAGAACACTCATGCACCCAAGAGGATAGGCATCTATAGAGAGCATCAAATTCCCTTGAAGTCACACTCATGTCTATTCATTTAATCCTTCTCAAGTTTGAAAACTACCAAGGAAAAAGGTTCTTTATAAGTTTCATTAAGGAAGGGACCTCATATTTCCAAAATAAGGAACACCATAGAGTTCTATAAATAGGTGGATGATGTAGACTCATTGCCTATTATCATGAAAAAGAAACCATGTCTTATTTATCAATAACAAAATTCAAATATAGAATCCAAACATTAGCAATCAAATAACACTATAGTGCAAATTACCATCAATTAATAGGTATAGTTGCACTTAGTTTTGGTAGCAATAAAGAGAATAAAACAAAACATTAGGAAAACATTAGAAAAATCCAAACCAAATATAGTAAAATTAAAAGAAATTTTAAAATATTTAAGAAAGAGAAAAATGTGCTAAAGATGGTGTAAAAAAAGTATAAAACAAAAAAGTCTAAAAACTAAGGAGCCATTTTAATGGATTAGCATGAATGGCCATCTCCTCCATGACTACGTTGGAAGGAGGAGATCTAAAAAAGTAAACATGCTTGTCCATTAGTTGAGGTGTTCTAGTCATTGGCTCACTTAGGCTCATGGAAAGGTTTGATTTGTTACATGTTGACTAGTATTTTTTTTTTTTTTTGCACCTTTAGGTTTGTATATTAACATGGCCCCAAAAGAAAAGGTTTCACATATAACATAAGGCTTCTCCCACAACATTTGGAACTTGGTTCTTTATGGTATGTGTGTGGGGTTATAGTAGAGGACCTTATCTCCTAATTGAAATTTGAATTTCCTTATTATAAGGTCATGTCATTTCTTGTTGAATGCCTTGTGCACTTTGTTGGATGATAGGGCTACCAATCAGTTCTTGTCTAGCAAGTTGAGGTTCATCAATCTTTCCTTTTGTGTTAGACTTAGGTCAAGGTCAAGGTCAAGGTCACAAGCCATTGATAGCGTATGGAGCTTAGTTTGAATTAGAAGTGTTAGTAACTTTCTGTACACAAGCTCATAGGGAAAGTAGACAATAGAAAGTTTTTATGTGATGCGATAGGCCCAAAGGGCATTGTTGAGTTTTGTGCTCCAATTCCTCCTATATTTACTAATAGTTCATGTTACTAATTTTGTTATTTTCCTATGTGTAACCTCTACTTGACCATTTTCTTGGGGGTGGTAGGGTTAATTTATGTTTAGCCCCCAATTATTGCATGATTTTTCAAAATGTAGTGCCTATAAAATGCATACCATTGTTAGAAATAAGTGCACGTGGCACCCTAGACCTACTCACAACATATTGTTGTCTAAACTGAGCAACCATAGAAGATGTGAAATCGGTGATGGCTGTAGCTTCCACCCATTTCATACAATAGTCAATAGCAACTATGATATATGCCTTTCCATTTGACATGGATGAAATGGGACCGATGAAGTCAATGTACCAAATGTTAAAGGGTTCTAGTGGTTGAATCGACTACTAAGATCCCTTTATATAAGCAATCATTTCACCATCATGTTGATAGCATTCATAGTAGCAGACAAAGTAGAGAGCATCCTTGAAAAGTATTGGTCAATAAAACCATACCATGAGGATTTTAATGGTTGTGAACCTCTTAGCATAGTGGCCCCCACATGGGCCCTTGTGAGCATTTTGGAGAATGTATAGTTGATTAGCATTAAGGACATACCAATGAGCCAAGCCATTGGTGCACACCTTGTAAAGGTCTCTGTTGATCTCCATAAATCATTTCACCTAGGGAAAAAACTATTATTTTTTCCTATGGTCTCAATCTTGTGGAATCTCTTGAGTGAGAATATAGATGAGAATGTGATGGCACCAATTGGATTCAGTGGGCATTTGTTCAGTTATGACCCCAACAAATAGGAGTTCATCAGGAAACTAGTTTGACAGTGAGCTCTTCTCCTCTTTGTTATTCCATCACAACTAAGATAAGTGGACAACAACTACATTCTTGATTTCCTTTTGATCTAACATCATAAGATCAAATTCTTGCAAGATCACAAGCCACTGTATAACATGGAAGCTCACCATTGGTTGGTTCATGAGGAACTAAATTGCACTATGATCTATGTGCATGAACACTTTGTACCCAAGAACATAGTACCTAAATTTTTCCAAGGTGAACACCACCATCAATTCCTTCTCTGTTGTGATGTAGTTTAGTTATGCACCCACAATGCTTTGGCTCACATAGTGAATATAGTAGGGATGTTTATGATTGTCCAACTGCATGAGCATGACTCCCCAAGCATAATTCGATGGATTTGTCATGATGTAAAAAGATATGTACCAGTCAAGTCCTCACAGAATTGGAGTTTCCATGAGCTCTTTCTTAAGATGCTAGAATGCATGCTCACATTTCTTGATCTAGATAAATAAAGCATCCTTCTTTGTCAGCTCCACTAATAGTTTAGTGATCTTAGAGAAATTCTCAATGAATCATCCATAGTAGCTAGTGTCCAAGGAATGACCTCACATCTTTGATTATTTCTAGCTATCAAGTAATTCCTTGGATGACTCTTATTTTTCCAAGGTCCACCTTGATCCCTTTTTTAGAAATTTTATATCCCAAAACAATGCCTTCCTAGACCATCAAATGGATTTTTTGCTAATTGAGCCTAATGTTTGTCTCCACACACCTTTTTAGCACTTGCTCAAGATGGTCTAGAGCTTACTCAAATGTAGCCCCATAGGCAGAGAAGTCATCCATGAAGGCTTGCATCTCACTAACAATTTGCTATTGGAAGATGCTGAGGATAAGGCATTAGAATGTGGTAGGGACATTGCATAGGCTAAATGAAATCTTTCTGTATGTGAAATTCTCCTAGGGACTTGTGAATGTTGTTTTAGCTTGATCCTCTAGTGCGATCTAAATTTTGTTATAGCCACTATAACCATGTAGAAAGTTGTAGTAGTAATGCCCAGAAATGATGTCCAATACCTAGTCCACAAATGGTAATGGAAAGTGCTCTTTGTAATTTGCCATGTTCAACAACTTAAAATTAATACAGATCCTTCATTTTCCACCTTTCTTTGGAACTATCATAAGTGGGCTAACCCACTTACTATTTGCAATGGGATAGATGAACCTCACCTTAAGGAGTTGCTCAAGCTCCTCCTTCACAATCTACTTTAGTTTGTAGTTCAACCACTGTTGTGGTTGCCTCTCTAGCTTGATGAAAGGATCTGTGTAGATGTGGTGCTAACATATCCTAATATCAATCCATATTAATTTAGGATATGACCATGAAAAGGCTATTGACCATTTATTGACCACCTCCAATAGTTTCTTTTTCTACACAAGAGAAAGGTTGATGTTGATGATAACTAGCTTCCCATTGTTTAAAAAGAGATATACCATTATGGCTAGTAAAGGTTTTAGCTCAAGGGACCCCTATTAAAAGCTTTTAGGAATATCCGACTATCCCTAATTGGTTTCATTAGGTTTATCATTAGATATTTGGTGATGAACTTGGTCAAGTTCATCCATGCCTTTAACGTAGGCACTTGTAAGGCTCTCAGTTGGTTCCATGCATATTGTTGAACTGCATTCTACATTATCTATTAGCCACTAGGTACCCTCTTGTTTTGTGACTTCTACATATAGGCATCTTTGAATTTCTATGACATTGGCACAATATTTTCATGTTGTGATAGATGTGCTTTTTATGGTCCATAATTTCTACACACAATTGTGCCTTGTGTCATTGCACATGATGCATCAAACATGCTTCCTTTTAATCTTTTCAAATTCATTTTCCTTGAAAATTTTCAAGGAGATGTCGTGGATTACTATCCATGCATCAATTGTGATCAACCAAGACTTTTCCATGATGATTGAAAAGTCCCAAATTCAATTATCAACATGAATTACCAAGAAGTTAACAAGATAGGATCATCCACACACAGTGGTTACAATGTCCACCACCAGTCTCAAGGAAACGGTGATGGACTAATCTACCAACTCAAGATGAATGCTGCTCTTCTTGAGTGGAGGTAGGTTCTAGGCTTTATACATTTTATGAGGGATCATATTCATACTAGAACTTGAGTCTAGAAGATTCTTGCAAGGCTCATTCCCAGTGATTTCCAAGTAAGTGAGAGAACTCCTAGGATCAGATATTTTCCTAGGAAGATGGCTAGCTTTTATCCTATTCATGACAACATGGATCAACATCATGGTATGCACTTTAGGAGGCATTTGATGTAAAGGAACCTTAAATGAAGTTGCAAAGAATGAGGGAGAAGCAGGGTCATTAGCTGTAGGTGTATGTGAGAGCTTAGAAGGACTATTGGTTTGAAAGAAATATCTTTTTTAGGGTTTATTTTCTAAATCACTTGGCTAAGGAGCTGACTATAAGTTAAAAGCACTCATGGCATTTCTTTGCTGCAGATAGGTTGGAATTTCACCTTGGATGGATGGAGTTGGTGGCAACAAAGTTAAGGATGAAGGTACATGTGTAGAAGGATGAGGAGAATAATATGAAAATGGGGATTCTCCTGTTGAAGATTAAGCTATGTAATATTTAAGAGGGTAGTAGTGGTGTTGAAAGGAGATGTGACTAGAAGAGTCATGAAAAGAAATTAGTTGCTAAACATAATACCCATAGGGATCTGGCTATTAGTGGTGACATCCATAACAACTGTGGGTGCTACCACTACTTGTACTACTCATGAGGTTGGGATGGAGCTCCACTCAAATAGTATGCTTGTTATTGGTGGAACTACTATTAGTATCATTGAGGATAAGGCAACCTCCTAGGTGCTTTCCTTCTTGCCAATCTAGGATTCAACACATACATCCTACACTCTTGCATGTGTGAAAAAATTAAGCAACATCCCTTAGGATGTTCGTAGTGGTAGATGTCATACTAACCATCATCATCTATTTTAGATTCTACAACTTCTTCAAAAATAGTAGCTTTGCCCTTACCCCTTTGATGGACATGTTTGGATTCTTTCATTCTTCTTTGGTCACGACTACTACGTTGCACTTTGGACTCTTTAGCAATTCTAGGAGCATTTTAAAAAAAAATTCCAAAGAATCCCACATTTTATCTACTTTGGCTGATATTTCAAAAACAAAATTTTGAATTGGAAAGGTTTTACATTGCACTAGTTCATCAAGTGATGCATCCTCCTCATTGTCATAGAACCAAACTTCCCTTTTTTGAATGGAAGGATCCTGGTTGTACTCTTCTGCATTTTCCCTTTTTCACAACTCATCTTCTTATTTGGCCACCTACTCAATTAGCCTTTAGATCTATTGGACTCTAAGCTCTAAATGTCTTCCTTAGGCATAGAACCCAAGAGTTCTTCTTCTTTTTGTTTGGAGCCCATGTATGATATGGCAGAGCTACTTCCTTTGATAAAATCCATGCCTTGGACACTTGTATAATAGAGAGTAATATCTACTTATAGCTACATCCAAGGATTCATGTGTTCCTTGTCTCCATCCTTGGATTTCCTTCCTTGGATTAGACACTTGAGAGTACATTTGATACTTATCATTGCAGAGTTTAAGCATTATACTTCATCGCCTGATTGATTCTAGTTCTAAGCACTAGTGCTAGCTTTCAACTATCTTAATAAGTATCCTTGGGAACAACTTTAGCTTTTGCTATTTTTTCTCAATGTTCTGCAAGGCACAAGCATCATGAAAGAATTGAAGATGATTTTGTTAATTTCTATTATATCCCCCCTCAAATCTAGGAATATTGTTCATATATGACCTTTTAATTATGTTATCCTTCACATGCCTTGTTGGAATTCTCACAGCCTCTACAATATTCAAGATATTTCTAGTTGCAAGTAAAGGCTCATCATAGTCATAGCCTCTATGATAACCATGATGCCTATGATGTCCTCTACTATCCCTTCCTTCATGGTGACAAGCCTTCCTTGATTGTCCATGCCCTTGGTCTCTACTGGTATGGTGAGTCCTACGATCATATTTGTCCCCCTAGTTACCTCCATCACGGTCACATCCTATGCAACTTCGGTCAAAGCTAGAGGAGGAAGAAGATGAGGATGTTGAAGGTGAAGAGGAAGGAGATCCAGCACTAGCATGATGTCTACTATCCCCTCTTCTTTGGTCATGACCATGATCATCATTCTAGTTGTCATTGTAATGTTTTTTCACATTCTTGCCTTGACTCCCATCTTTAGAGTTCCCATGGTCATGGAACCCATTCTTTCCTAAACCAAGATTATTCATAGTGGACTATAAGCTCTAGTTAAGGGTCCCCTCATCAAAGACAAAGATAGGAGAGTTAGTAAATTAAGAACCCCTGGAAAAGAAATCCTCTCTTTCTTTTTGACCTAGTAGGAACAAGGGGTTTGTAAATTATTTTTCCTTCAATGCTTCATAACGCATTTCTTGTTACTAATCTTTCTTTTGTTATGCCTAATTAAGATGATAATCCCAATAGTCATGGTCCTACATAATGTATTCAACATTAATCCCTTGGATGTCCAATCTCACGAGAGTTTGGAGTAGCATTGTAGGAATTGATTGTTCAGATGGCAACATAATTTTGTCCTTCATGTCCCTTCATCATAGTTTTTCATCCTAATATAGGATGAAGGTGAAGTCTAGCACATACACATTAGGATGAGTACAGACCACTCTACATTGTTGGGGTATTAGCAGTTTTGACCTTTCATGTCTTTGTTGATTGGATGTATGCTTGAACAACGGTGGAGATTTAGCCCTGTGAGAAGAAGACATTTTAGTTGGAAAGAAAAATAGTGTTATTTTACTATTATTATTATTATTATTATTAATGATTTTGAATTTTAGGTTCATTACAACATCGCTGAATAATTTCACTAACTCCTAGATAGCTCACGTAGCTAACTAAAGTCCCTAGCAACAACACTAATGATGAGTAGCAAGCAATCCCTATGTCCAACCATATGAATCACTAGCATTCGCTAAGCAATCTAGTTGAATTTGTAGACTTTAGCTCTCTAAGTACACTAAGTTTAGGAAGTGAATCTAATAGATGTGATCATTATCTTCTCAGTTTCACTTGTGAAGTGCAAGTGTATGGTTAAGTGTAACTAAGGCATATGATTTTTATCATTTTATATTTATTACTTAAATCACATAAGTGCCATAAACTAAAGTAATTAAATGTTTAACTAGTCTAATAATTAACTAATATCTTAACTAATACTAAGATAAAAATCCATTCCCATTTTCCGTACACATCCTAAACCACATTAAAACATTATTGGGTTACCAAGCATTAAGTGCTAATGGAATTACCAAACATTAATGTATGCTCAAAATGGTCATACTTATGTGTATTGATTAAGAGCTATTGAATTACTTAATTTGATGCATTAAAGTACATTTCTCAAATAATAAATAAATTTTTTAAACATTAAGCTAAATGCTACAAGGTTTGTAAAGAAAGCTCATCTTTATTACTAGTTACATCGAGGTGCTTAGGCACATTAGTGTTCAAATAAAGATTTATATACTTCTCACTCCTACTATGGACACTTAGAAAATATTATAACTATTAAATGAACAAAATGCAAGAGCTTCTCTAGGATACTAACTATGGGATGCCATAAATGTGGTTGGTGGACACATATTTCTAGGCAACGAGAAACATTGTGTCGATGGGATCATATCAATGCATCAAACCACACATTAATGCAACTACGTTGACAACATCCCATCAACTTAATTCAAAGAACACACTTCATCACTAACAAAACCATCACAAAAAGTAACATATACTCCCCTTTTTTGTCAAAAAAATGTGAGAGATAGCTTCCCCTAACATTAAGCAAGTCAAGCTCAAAACACAGAAAAAAATATAACTATAATAAACAAACAGGTAACAAGAAAACACATATATAGACATCACCCAATAGGAAAATTAAATTAAAACATACATGCTCCCCTTGCAATAAAGATTGTTAGCTCATAATAGAACCCTAAACTAGTACTAAGACTTTTTAGAAGCTTTTGTATGTCTAAGCAAAGTATTCACACCTAGTAATGTTCTTAGACTTAGAAATCTTTCCTTGTTTAAAGATTTTGTAAAAATATCTAATCTCTATTCTTTAGATAAAATATATGACAATTTTATTAATTTTAACCCAACTTGATCTTTGAGAAAATGATATTTAATCTCAATATTTTTAGTTTTACCATGAAAAATAGAATTTTTAGAGATTTAAATAGCAACATTATTATGATGGATAATTATTCAATTAGAGAATGTTATACCAAAAATATTTAATACTTTCCTCATCCAAAGAATTTGTGTGTAGCAGTGGGAGGTTGAAATATATTCTACTTTAGTTGATAATAATGCTATAGAGTTTTTCTTCTTTCTCAGCCATGATACGAGTTTATTATCAAGAAAATGACAATCCCCACTAGTAGATTTTTGATCATGTTTATTTCCTATCCAATCTACATCTATAATTCTTGTAATTCAAAACTTATACTTTTTGGATACCATAGCCCATGACTAGATATGATTTTTGGATATGGTAAAATTCTTTTAGCTACAACCAAGTATGATTCTTTTGGTTTTGATTGGTATCTAGAAATCAAGCCTACTATAAACACTATGTTTGGCTTGCTAGTTGTAGTATAATGCAAGCTTCCCACAATGGATCTATATAGTGTAGCATCAATGTTTTTCCTATCTTCATCCTTACAAAGGTGTACATTTGTACTAAGAGGAGTTGCAAAATTTTTAGCTTCTATCATGTTAAAATGCTTGAGAATTTGTTGAACATACTTTGTTTGTGAAATGAAGGTTCCATCCCTAAGTTGTTGAATATGTAGATCCAAAAAATGAGATAGCTCTCTTATCATAGACATTTCAAACTTTGATTTCATATCTTTAACAAATTCTTTATCTAAATTTAAGCTTATTCATCTAAATACTGTGACATCAACAAAAATCTAAGCAACTAATAACCCTATATCATGCTTTTTAATATAAAGGGTACTAACTAGTGGAGCTTTTAGATATTCATTTTCTGCTAAATATGAATCAAGCTTAGTATACCACATCCTAGGAGCTTGGTATAAGGCATATAAAGTTTTGTGTAGATGATATACATGATTTGGCTTTTTAGTGTCAACAAATCCTTCTAGTTGTTCTATATATAGTATCTCTTCTATTTCTCCATATAGAAATGTTGATTTCACATCCATGTTATACAGCTTAAATCCTTGATAAGCTATAAAAGTTAACAACATTATAATAGATTTCAATCTTGCAATTGGAGTAAATATATCTTGAAAATCAAGTCCTTCTATCTAAAAAAGCTTTTTGCTACTAATATTTCCTTATTTTGGATTACTTCACCATGATCCTTTAGCTTGTTTGCAAATATCCACTTGGTTTCAATAACATTAGATCCTTTGCATAGTGGGACTAGCTCCAAAGTATCATTTTTTATAATTTTCTTCACCTCATCATCCATGGAATTCTTCTAATGCTCACTTTCAAGATCTTCCCTAACTATTAGAAGAAAGAAAAAAGTAATGAAACATACTAATAAGTCATGATCCATTATTTTAACTCTATTTTTCCTTATCCTTTGTCTAAGAGGTGTCCTAAGGATATCAACCATGGATTTAAACCTATGTGTTCTTCTCCTTAGGCCATCATCAAATGTGGCCTCTTGTTCTTTTTGTACCTCATCCGTTAAGACTAGCTATTCTTCTTCAATCTCATTAGCTTGTTCAAACGCCAAAATGCCATCATCATTTTCTTCTTCATCTCCATTCATACCTTTATTAGCCATATTGTTAGTATCATTCAATAATTCATCAATCTTAACATGATGTATTTTAACAATCTTTAATTTTTTTAAATTTAAGCAACAAAAAGCCTTTGAATGACTAGAATATCGAATAAACAAACCATCTTAACAATGTCTATTAAGCTTGTGAACATTATCTTGATTTTGAATATAGCACTTGCTACCAAAATTTTTGAAATATTAAACATTAGTCATTTTATCATAACACATTTGATAAGGAGTCTTACCATTATCAACTCTTACAAAATATTTGTTGATGATATGCATAGCTATTCTGGTTTTCTCATTCCATAAATACTTTGATACATTCTTCTTGTTCATCATCGATCAAATCATTTTGAGTATGGTTCTATTTTCTACATTACAACACCATTTTTCTCACATGTTCTAGTTGATGAGCACTATCTCTTAATACATGAATCTCTACATAGCTCATATGAATCATTTATGATGAACTCATCTCCATTATTAATCCTAATAGATTTGATTTTAAGCTCTGTTTCAATTTCAAAGATACTTTTAAATGTCTTAAAACATTTAAATACATCTGAATTTTTCTCAATACATGTTAGCCATGACATTCTAGTATAATCATCATAATAAGAAAGAAATATTTACTACCATCGAAACTAGCTATATCAAAAAGCCCACAAACATCCATATGTAGTAATTCAAGTTTATCATTACAATGAAAGTTCACTAGATTAAAGGCATCTCTAGTTTGCTTATCATGTTGGCATGTAGAACATACCTCTTCTAGATGAGTTACCCAAGGAATGCCTTTAATACTTTGAGCCTTGATGAGAGCTTGTATGTTTTTTGAACTTAAGTGTCCTAGTCTTTTGTGCCATAACTTGCAACTACTTATCTCAAAAATAAGAGTCATACATTAAGGCTACCCATTTATAGAATGTAAATTATTTCTTGCTTGAGTAACATAAGCTTTAAAATACTTTTCTTATTCTATAATACATATTTCTCATTCATAAAACAAATATTATAACTGTCTCTTAAAAACTATCTTAAGCTTAATAAGTTATAATGTAAACCATCAACAAACTAAACGTTATGAACTTCAAGAAAATTATCATGAAGTTTAAATAAGATAATAACTCTTACCATAACTTTACCTTTATTATCAAAGGTTACTATCCCTCCATTAAATGGTTTTAGTGTGATAAAGTTTGCTCTATCATTGGTCATATGTTGAGAGCATCCATTAGTAAGAAATCATGTCTCTAGGCTATAGTAACAATTAGCCTTTGGTAATCCCAACTATGTGTCACTGGTTCAAGATGTGTACGAAACGTGGGAATGGATACTAGTGTTAGGAAAATTTAGAAACTAGTTAATGAATACTTAATGTAAGTTAGCCACTTAGTTCTCTCTCCATCTCATTTATTAGCAGAAGACATAAAAAATAAAAAAGCTATAAAAATCATATACCTCAAGCTTACTTAACCATACAACCATGACAATACAATTAAGTTTGGGAAGACAAAGATTGATTAACCCTGAGTGTTCCATTAAGGCACATAAGCACTTGGTCCTTGGAGTTCGACCAGATCGTGGGTGAAATGCTCATATTCGTATGGTTGAGTGTAGGGGTACCTCGCCAGTCATCAAGTAGCTTGGGATTGTCTTTAGTAGCTATCATTGGATCTTTGGCTATGTCATAAAGATGATCATGCCTTTTACAAGCCTCTTCAGATAATTGCCTATGTTGTATACAATCATATTACAACAACTATTCTAGAAGCTTAGAGGGCTTCATAGACAACCTTACGTACTTAAACCTATCCTTCCATAAAAATTTTTGTCTTGGTTGATTTGGAGCATAGGAAGTGGATGGTTGGGATTAGTTGAAAGATGTGTTACATGATGGTGATCCCCACCTATCTCCTTGTTTTGAGTCTTTTTTCATTGCAACCATAGTTGTATGTTCTTGCTTGGTTCTATTGCTATCCCTCCTTACATGTTGATCTTTATAGGCCACATAGGCCAGATCATTGCTTACCTTAGCTACCTCCTGAATGTTTTTAGTTTCTGAATAGGTTTGGCTTAGTGACCGAGGTTCTAGGTAGTAAAGATTTGACTTGATAAAGTCATTTACTACTCCTTTGTAGATGGCCAAGAGGTGAGTTTCAACACTAGGCTTTGGGATTTCATTAAGTGTTAAGTTTCACCTTTGAATGAATCTTTTGACTTATTCAAGTGGCCCCTACCTCACCTTCATCAATTAATCTAATGTGGCATCTAACTTCAAGTTGGATCTGAAGCAATTAACAAATTGGTTAATCAAGTATTCAAGGAAAGAGATAGAACCTCTAGGAAAGGTTCAATACCAATCTAAAGATTTTCTCTTAAGGGACATGGAAAAAATTCTCAATATCATATGTGGCAAAGCTTGCAAAAAGAAATTGGAAGGCGATGAGATGTGCATTGGGATGCCCTTCACCATTGTATTTGGTGAAGTTTGGTATGGGCATGCTAGCAAGTAAGGTCATTTGAGACATAGTAGGGCTTATAGGTTTGTCCTGGGAAACACCTAGAACTTTGACCATCTAAGTTATACTAGCCTTAAGTTTTTACAACTCTTTGATAAGGTCTTGGATCATTTAGGAGGCTTGATCTAAGCCTTGGGGAATCCTTGTGGGCTATGGTGCTTGTATTGATGGTTGAGGAGGGAGTTGTGAAGCTTGAGGTTGTATAATTGACATTGGCATAGAGGGAAGAGGTCATGTGACCATCATTGTTGGTGGATTAATTAAGGAAAAAGATGTTTGAGTTGGAACTTGTAGTATGAAGGGGATGATAGAAGTATGAGAGGCTTATGTTGTTTGGGATCCCAATGAGGCTCCTCCTGGTATGACAAATGTATATGGTAAGGTAGACATCATTAATGTTGGGTGAACAGAGTGAGGCTATGTGACAAAGGGCATCAATGAGAACAAGGAGATGGATTGGGACATGGGTTGTGTCTTGTGTGTGGTGGTGATGGGTGTGGACCCAAACATGGTAGGATGGATAGAACGAGAGTCCGTTTGAGGGATTTGTCCTATCAATGAGGTAAGAGACGTGAAGTTGAGTACAGTTGTTTGGGGAGCTAAAGATTGAAAAAGACTCCCAATGATGGTGTCCAGCTCTTGTTCAGCCTCAAACTCATCTTCCTCTTCTTGACAATCCTTTAAGCTAATTTCCTTACTAAAATCATCAACCTATATGAGTTGTATGAGTGTTTGTGCATAAAAGTTAGTAAGGGGGATTTGTTCATAAGGAGATAGGATGCATTCTTTCCCATCCCCATGTATGATTTCAAATTGATGCTTAGCATTAGATTCAGAGCATGGTATCAAGAGATCGGCTTGTATCTTGGCATAGATAAAGTTGTATAACTCCTTATTAATGACCATAAAATCTAGATTTTTGGCTCTTTGCCTAAGTGATTATCATTGTTCTATGACTACAGGGTCTTTTGGATCATAGACATAAATTGCATCTTGGTTAGATGTCATATTTTTCATGTTAAGGGGTAGAACAATTGATTGACTAAAATACATTCTTACTGGCCTAAATTTAATTTAATAAATTTTAGAATTAAATAATTGAATAAAAATTCCATCAAGTGGAATTACCTAAGGTATAAGAGGGGTATGGCTAGAAAGCATGGTAAATTGCAAGTACCAGTGTGGTGTAGGTTGTGGTGAGAGGGGGTATACCTTGCACTTGAGAAAAATGTAGCAATTTTATATTGAAAATCCCAACTATGTTGGCCTTACCAATAGGAGCTATGCTAGAGGGGGTAAGGGGATAAGGTGCTAATAATTATCTTACCCAATTGCACTATTTTGGGGTTTCCCACTCCTGGCCAAAACAATGTTCTTTTTGAAAAAAGTGGATGTGAAATTTTATTTTTCAATGGCTATGTTGATGTTTAGAGAAGGATCAATGCTAGCTCTGCTGAAAAGTTTTACAGTTTGGGGGGGGTGGAGCTTCCATGGTTCAAGGGTATGACACCCATGTTGGCTTCGCTATGAAATTTTCACAATAGAGGGATATGAGGTTTTGGGTGATAAAATCACCAATGTTGGCCTTGCTAAAAAATTTTCATAGTAGAAGGTATAAGATTTTTTTGGACACCAACACTAGCTTTAAAATTTCCAACAACTACTATGAAATTTTTCAAAAGCCAAAATTACCTACAACCTCCACGTTTGGTTTTAGTGGTAGGGGGGATAGATGTCAACATTGGTTTCATAGTAAGAAGAGAGTGTTAACAAAATTTGAAAAAATGTTTTAGTGATTTCAAAGTTTTTGATTTGTAGGTGATATTGACAAATAGACAACATGTTTGGATGCGAAATTTGGACAAAGGCCCTCCTTCTAGCACTAGCACTAGAAAACTATAGCACTAAAAATCTCAATTACTGGAAATTCAGAAAATCTAGAGAAATAGCTTTAACCTTGGATCCCAAGGATCTCTGCAAAAAATAGCATCCAAGGTGCCCTAGATGGTCTTGCTAATCACCCAAGGGCTTACACATTGTCAAAGAGGGTAATGCAAAAATTAAAATAAAGTAAATATGATATAAAATAATGTATAGAATAAAGAGATATAAACTAACTTCCATAAAAAATGGAACTTTAAAACTTATTATAAAAATAAAATGGGTCCAAAAATGTGTAGAAGGAAGGGTGCTTAAGGATGCAATGAGGGTTTACTTCAATGGGTGCTTGGAATCCATTAAAGCATGTAGCCTTGGATACCATAGTCAGCTCCATGATTTGGATGCTCCACAACTCTCCAAAATGTGAAACCTTGTTGCAGTCCTCACTAGATCTACAACGTTGATGGTGCATGGGGGTGAGATGTGTGGGGGTTTTCAGCTACAAAGAAGAGCCAAGCTAGGAGTATCAATGCCTAGGTTACTTTAGCATTGTTGCAAAACCACAAAATCTTAAGGGGTAAAAGTGGTTACAATGGCTATGGGTTCCATGCTGAAATTTATTCTCAAAAGCTTTATTCTTGCAATGAAGTTTCAAAGCTATGGGACTCAAAAATGGTGGAACCCTTTCATGTTGCACAATTTTGGGTTATATAGGTTTTATGGTCATGAATTTTGCTATAAATTTTTTGTCTAATTTCTGAAACATTAATGTTATTTGTAGGTGTTGCAGGTGTTCAAATCTAGCATGGTTACTATGTATCATAATTTTAGATACCCTCATGGTATCAAAACCATTTCATTTACCAAAACTAGTAAATAGGAATTTTACTCACACTACCTTCTTCCACCCACATTGGCCTTCCAAGAGCAACACTGGGGTGTAGGAACCACACTGGAGCTAAAGCAAGGATGGGGAAAAGATGCAACATTGGGGATGTAGTAACAATACTAGGAGGGTAAGAGGTATACTCCCCAATGTTGGGCATAGGTGATGTTACATCCCCCCTATCCCATAGGTGTTTCTAGCGTAGTAAAAGTCATACCCCATACAAAACCCATCAAAATGCCAATTTTGGTAGTCCAAAAGGCATTTTTAACCTCCCAATCACAAACATAGGCATAATATGACTTTTTTCACTTGGGGATTAAGGCTTTGATCACTTATTAGGAATTTTTTAGCCCCAAAAGCTAAAGTATGTGAAATTGCATCTCTTAGATTATAATCTTCACCTTTACAATGAAGTTTTAGCCTTGGGTTTCATGGGGTGAGGGTTACAATGTAAAAAGGATTGTAACATGCATCTTTGGCAGTGTTTCATTAGTCCTTATTTGTTGGTGTTTGGAGGATTGACCTGAGAGGCACCGACAAAGAATAAAAAATACCATTTCAAGTCCATCACTAATGTTCCTCTTCATGATTTATTCAGTAGTGTCAAACCATGCTAAAGAGTGCTTGTGAGAATGAGATAAGGTCATGCTAATGCAATAGAGGCTAGAGGTAGTATTTAACTATAAGAAAATGGTCATGAGGATTAACAATGAGTTCCAAATGTTGGCATTAGGGCTATAATATGACACTAATATGGTGAATGATCAATGAGATTTTTGTGCTTTGTGCTTTGAAGTGTTGGTTACTTGATAATGCATTTGGAGAACCAACATTTCACTCCAAGGATTTTTTGGCCATTAGGCTCCTTCCTTTGCATGTTTGGAGCCATCAATTTATCTTTTAGTCTTCATTAGTCTTTCTAACTTCTTGATAATTTACTCCCTTCTCTTTTTTTTTTCAGATGAAACCTTCATTAGGTTTCATTAATAAGGCCAGGTTTTATTTGATTTTTTCATTGAATGAGATGTGTTGCATTCAAAGGACTCAGTGGAGAAGCATGACAAAGAAGATGTCACATGGCCATAATTCTTGAATGTCTAACAAAGTTCAACATTTCTATTTAAGTGTGAGGAAGGTTATTATCAAGCTATGGGGTTTGTCTTAAGGGAATGATAATAAAAGGGAAGTGGCATAAGCACTTTTGGCACAATAGGACAAACCCACAGAATCTTACTCATCAAGTTCACATGGTAACTTGTTGTAGTAATGAGTTGCACCTTTGCAATGACTCCAAGCTTCATCTTGCAAGAAAAAATACAAGAGAATAATAATACCAACTAAAGAAAACATGTTGCTACAAAGTAATGCATGTAATTACATGAGACAACCAGCAAACTAGGACATAACATGTCACCATCATTACAACATAGAGAAATCTGTATGATGTACATCATATTTACAAAGCTATTTAGTTCATTCATTATTCCAAACACGGAGAGAGAAAGAGAGAATGTAGGCTCACTTGTTGTAAATCATTGGAGTCATCAACATTGGTCATTCATTGCAACTTGTCAAAAATGATAAAAAACACTACAAGAAAACATGCAAGTGTTAGACATAATTAGTTCTATGTAATGAATTTAATGTTATATTGACAAGGCTTAATGAGTTCATGAATAGCCTTAAGTTTTGATGAGGAACTTGGTTTCAAATTCTTTCTCCTCAGAATTATAGTCTAGATGGGAATTTTGACTAAGGGACCCATCATGATGTTTATGGCTTTAAGGTCAATGGTCATTAGGCTACTTTAGTATGTTATAGATGTATAGTGCAATGGTTCCAAGGTTCAAGGTTTGGATATTTGTCTAACAAGATCATAAGAGGGACTCCATTAGGCTTTAAGGCTAGTCAAGTTTGGTTCCTCATCCTCCTAGCTTCATCCCACATGAAGACATAAGCATATCAAGTGGCACCTGTGTAATAAAATTATTAAATAATGTAAAAATACATTAATAATAATGCTTATATGAGCCAAAACACATTAACTCAAAGGTCAAACAAGGTTCAAACATGGTCAACAAATGTTGTAATAGGTGGGTTAGGATAAATAGGATGTAATATAAAGGCCAAATGATGTCGGTTAGTGTCAAAAAAAGGCCAAATGATTGTCAAAAGCATATAAAATGGTGATAAATAATAATCAAATAAGGCTATGTTGATGTAAAATGAATCAATTAATGTAAAAGCAAGTCAACCAAGGTCTGAGAAAGGCCAAGTGATGGAAGAATGTAATCAAATAAGGCTACATTTTGCTAGTTTTAGGCCTTCCCGAGCCATATGATGGTTGACTGGTTATAATAAAGATCAGCAATGTAAAACAAAGTCAAACCAAGCCAAAACATAGTGAATTAAGGCCAAATGAGCCAAGGTGGGTAACATGGGGTAAAACATGCTGAATATTTGTTAATCAAGATCAAATTTACTAGGTTTAGACCTTAGCAAGTCATGGTATGAGACTACAAGGTTGATAGGTGAGTTTGGACATCTATGGAGGTTGTTTTAGGTCAAAATGAAGGTTTCCTAGGCACCCATGTTGGAGGCATGCTGGCCAACATGGATGGAAGAAGCCAACATGGATAAAATTCTTGTTTACTATTTCTTGCAAATGGAATGGTTTTGATGCCATGGGGATATCAAAACTTACCATACATAGTAACCATGCTAGATTTGAACACCTACAACACTTGCACATAATATCAACTTGTCAATAATTAGGCAGAAAATTTGCAGCAAAATTCATGGTCATAAAACCTATATAACCCAAACTTGTACACCATGAAAGGGTTCTACCATTTTTGAGTTCCATAGATTTGAAAATTCATTGTAGGCATAAAGCTATTAAGAGAAAATTTCAACATGGAAACCAGAGCCATTGTAACCACTTTTACCCCTTAAAATTGTGTGGTTTTGCAACAGTGTTGAAGAAACTTGGGCATTGAAACTCCATGCATGGCTCTTTTTTGTAGCTTAAAACCCCCAAATATCTCATCCCCTTGCACCACCAATGCTATAGATTTTGTGGGGATTTCTATAAGGTTTCACATTTTTAGGAGTTGTGGAGCATTTAGATCATGAAGCTGACTATGACATCCAAGGCTACCTACTTCAATGGATCCTAAGTAGCCATCAAAGTGAACCCCCCTTGCATCTTCAGGCACCTATTCTTGTACACATTTCTAGACCCATTTTATTTTTATAATAAATTTTAAAGTTTTGTTTGTTGTGTAAGTTAGTTTATATTTCTTTATTCTATGCATTATTTGATATTAAATCTACTTTATTTTTATTTCTGCATTACCCCCATTAACATTGTGTAAGTCCCTAGGTGATCAATAAGACTATCTAGGGTACCTTGGATCCTATTTTTTGTAGAGGTCCTTGGGATCTAAGATTAAAGCTGTTTCACTTGAATTTTTAGTTTTCCAACAATTGAGATTTTTAGGAGCTAAACTAACCCATTAGTACCTTTGCTTAATTTTCTTAGTAGTAAAGTTACTTGTTAATTCCAATAATAGTTGCATCAACCAAAGACATGTAGGAAAACCAAGAACATATACTTAGTGCTATAGGATAGAATAACTTTACATTTTCATAGTACATAATGATAGAAATTATATTGATCTTCACTATGTTTACACTTAGCACTATTAAGAGCCAACAATATTAGTTTATCAAATATTCTACTCAAAGCTAAACCATACATTTTACACATCACTAACTCTAAGTGGAAAGACAATAATCATGAACTTACTTTGAACTCACTAGTATACTTACATTGTCCATCCATAGATTATGATTTGGTTGTGCATGAACACTTATGACTTGTATTGAAATAAGCATGTGACAAAATGAGGCCAAGAAGCATGAGAGGCTTAAGGAGTATTTTAGTGGCCAAGTGGACATGTATAAATTGGTTAATAAGAAAGAAATCTAAATGGCCAAAGCCAAGGTGACAATCCATCTTGGATAGTCTTACTCATGTTTATCAAGATAAAATAAAGAACAAAGACTAGTAGATTAAGAACCTAATAGAATACATGGCGTTAGTAAATCTTTGCTATGTTAACTTAGCCATGTTGATAGAAGGTATTATAAGAACAAAACTATAGTAAGTGGATATAGTAATTCCATGTATGAGAAAGAGTTTTTAGACAAGAAATATGCATAGCAAAAACTTCATATTCAAAACTCTAAACTACAAGTATTCAAATCTAGTTACTAGGATCAAAAAGATGTTGTACCAAATCTAGCTAGGCGAAGGATTGATTATCAAGAACTATAAAAGATGGTTAAAGCCTTTGAAGTACAAGAACAAAATTTGTAGCATGGTGTGTTAAGGCCAAAAGATGTTTCCACAATTTCAATGTCCTAGGAAAGTATTGATTCCTACAAACATTGTTGAATTCACATGGATGGTGCATGATTCTAGAATAGAGGAAGAAAATCTTAGAGAACTACTAAATAGATACTAGTTCTAGAAGCTAGATTATAAAGGGAAGAAACCAATGGAGGAGCCATCATTGCCAAGAATGTGAAGGCTCTACATTAGGATTTGTTTTATTTTGTTTTGTTTTATTTTTTCCATCTTGTCATGTGTCTATCATGCATTGCATGATAATTTTGTAACAATACTTAAACAAAGATATAGAATTCATAGTAGAGTCACTTATGTAAATATGTATAATGATGTTGAGTCCATGTAACCCCATAAATTTATAAGGAACTCTATCCTTATTTTGTTTAAACTTAAGGATGAGATTTCAATCAGTCATTGGGGTATGATGAAACATTTTTGTAAAAAACCTATGATATTGTATTTACGATACTATAGATGCAATATCATAGTCTAACATACATCATCTTAGATATAATGTAGTGGGTCATGGTTGTGCCTATAAATATGAGCCTACCATCACGTTGAAAAGAGGTTTAATTCTAATACTTGCAAAATTATTATATTTCATTTTCTTAAAGTTAGTGTTAGTTGTGAAGTGCCCATAGTGTAATGAATTATAGTTTTACATAATCTTTATTTGGGTGGATTATTCCTGGATATAGTTCATGAATGGAAATAAAGATCAAGATTGTTTTTAATCATTACAACATATCACTTAAAATTAATTTACTTTTCCATAATGTTTACTTTTACTAAGTCATTTATATTTTCTAATTCATTTACTATTTCAATGCTTATTAGTAAGGAAAAATAAGTACAATTGGTTTTGAGTATAAAGTGTAACTATATGGTAATTCACTAATGACTTTATTTGATTCGCAGTTCCAGGAAAGGACCCTCATGGAGACAGGGAACGATGGTACACCTCCTAGAGCATGGGCTGCACTCCCAAATCCATGAAGATCTGCGTGGCCTTCTGTCGGTGAGCGTGGCTATCCGGTCATCCAACCTTCGCTGCGTGAAGAGATACCGTCATTCCTTTTTTAGGCAGGCTCCGTTTCTGTTCTGGAGGGGAGCTGAGCTGCACCGAACCCCGACTGGTGTTAATCCAGTCTGTGACCGGTGGTGGGGATAGACCACCCTGGGAAGGGCCCTCCCCACCCGACCTGGGCGTTCTATGAGAGTCCTACCGCATCGCTGTCCCTTCCTGAGAGTGCGTCGGCTGGTCATCACCGGAGTGCTGAGTGTCGTCCCCCACCAGCGCGTGCAGGTATGACATGCTCACCATACTGGCCTCAGTACCATGACCCATCCCTGGCAGCTCCTCATGTTGAGCCCCTTGCATTACAAGCTTCAAATGTGCCTTGGAGAGTGATCCCCCACTGGGCGCAGCTTTGGGGGCCACTCCCTTTGAGACCGTGCCCTTACCCGATCACCGAGCCCCCTCTTTGGAAGCCAATGATTTTTGGTTGGCTACATGGCCCTTCTTTTTGACGATGTACCATCCATCATTTGGTGTGGCCAGGTACCCCGTTGGGTGGCCCTGGTCACTCCCTGGCCGATGCTGGGCCTGAGCCTTCGGCTGGTTCTCGAACAGAACCCGAACCCTCTCCTCCCTAAGGTCCGTGACGAGAACCAGCACCTTGACTGGTTCTTGTGTGAGAAGAGGTTGCCAGACGCAGAACCTCGCGAACCCCAGATGATCCATACTGGTAGTGGAGTGGTCAAACTTGATGAAATCTCCAAACAGATCCGCCAACGTCCGCAGAACCGCAGGCGACCAGTATTCAAGGGGAAGGTCATATAGCCAAACCCAGACTGGTGCGCGTGCAAACAGCGCAGGATCCCGATGAGCTCCAGGGTGCCAGGGCCAGCCCGTGCGCACCGTAGAACCAAGGGCCTCCCACTAGGATGTGTTCGCGCTCCTCCAAGGATTCAAAATCGAACAAGAGGTGATCATCTGCCAGGCAGGAAACCGTCACCGTGTCAAACCCCCAAGTGTTCTTGGCCTAGCATCGGATCAAGTCAATGCGAGGTCGAGCCCCTTCAGACACAAATTTGCCTATCAGGCTACAGTCCAATCTGGCCAACGTATCTGGTTCTAGGCCTCCAACTTTGAATCTTAGTTCTGTTCTAACTCTGGAGAATACTTCATCCAACTGCTGCTTTTGTCGTGGGGCCTCCCCTCTTGCTGTTCCCGCTCCTGCAGTCTCCACACTTGCCATCATTCTAGCTGTCGCCACTCCCGTTACAGATGCATTAGCTATTCCCATTGCTCCAGACACTCCAGTCGCTCCAGTCGCTCCCATCTTCCAATCCACATAGTAGTGAAATTACTTGGTAATCCTAGTAACATTACATTAGCTTAGGACATGTATGGAAAACTAGGAATAGATACTTATTGCCATAGGATAGAATAACTTTACATTTTCATCATACTAGAAATAGAAATTATATTTATATTTACCATGTTTACACTTAGAATCCTTAAGAGCCAACAATGTTAGTTTATCATATATCTCACTAAGAGTTAAACCATCCATTTTATACCTTGATAACTCTAAGTTAGAAGACAACAATTATGAACTTACTCTCAACTCACTAGTAGACTTACATTTTCTATCTATGAATTATGATCTAGTTGCATGTAAATACTTGTCACTTGTATGGTTCAATGTTGGAATACGCCACTACTCATTAGTAGACTTTGTAGTTGCTTCATATTTCAAGATCTTATTATCCAAGGCACAATGCTTCATTACCAAATCTAGAGTGGAGTTAATGATTCTCATCTATGTAATATTTGGTCATGTCTTTTTAGGAACCATGATAGTTTCTCTAGTGTCCTTTAGTTCTATTGTGCCTTACTTCTCCAAAATGTTAACCATGGTAGAATAAAGCTTCTCCAGAATAAATTAATCATGGATTTACATGATAATTTTCACCATTCCAAACTCCACCCATGACATAATATTGATATAGAAAAAAAGGATAGATAAATAGGAAAAACAAGTTTTTTTAAAAAAATAACAAGACTATATTTGCTACTTTAGAATGTTAAATCCATTAATTAGTTAAAATAACCATACCTTAGCATGAAGTAGCATCATCATTTTCCAAAAGTTATTCACATTGATATTTCAACCTAATAATTAACCTTGTTAATATTATGTCTACCATGATGCCCTAGAGTTTATTCTTACAACACATAAGAAAAGCATCTATTTTTCATATTATCTACCTTGGAAAAACCAATTGATGAATAATATTTTGAGCTTCGATATTAGATATCCTCAATATCGAAGCCCAATATGTGATGTCGAATATCTAATATCACGAGGTATAGGCTAGCCTATAAATATAACACTTGGGATCATAATTTGGGGATAGTTTTTCATCAATTTTTGCATAGAGTAAGGAAGTTCTTGTATTTTACTCATTCGAGAGTTAGAATATTTTTGAGTGCTTGTAGTAGGATTTTGAGTGTGTATGGACCTTTATTTAAGCACTCATGTACCTAAGCACAACAATGTGACAGGAATAAAGATGAGCCCTTTTGATAATCCTTGCAGCATTGAGAATAGATTAATGTTTCCTTTAATGCATTTATTATTCATGCGCTTTACTTTAACACATTGTGATTAAGCAATTAATTTCCAATTGTTAATGAACACACACATGGCCACTTCAAGCATACGTGTAGTGCTTGGTAACTCAGAAACACTTAATGTTTGGTAACCTAGCAGCACTACATGCATTCAAGATGTGTCTGGAGAGTGGGAATAGGAACTTGTGTTAGGCTAGCTAGGCAGTAGATTAATTAGATATTAAATTCCTCTACCTTTCATACTTGTTCTAGGTAATTAAACTTATAAAATACAAAATGATAAAAATCATATACCTTAGTTGCACTTAACCATATACTTGTACCTCATGAGTGGAACTAAAAAGATAATGATCATTCTGATTAGATTTCACATTTTAGAGAAAGTGTACTTAAGATCCTAAGGTCTACGAAATTTGACCGAATCATGTGTGAACACTTGTGATTTGTATGGTTGGGCATAGGATTACCTCACCGCTCATCATTGGCACTATTGCTAGTGACCTTTTAGTTGTTACGTGTGCTATCTAGGACTAGAGAAAAATTATTCAAATTGTTGAAATGAACCTTAGAGTCATATCATACTTAAAAAATAACTACAAAAATTTTTGAAAGCACACCACATTTTTATTTTTTAACACAAGATNTTTTGGCTTCTTTAATGAGTATCCATGGGAACAAATTAGGCTTTTTCCACTCATTCTCTATATTTTGCAAGGCACATGCATCTTGAAAAGCTTAGAGATGATTTTTTGGATCTAAGTTATATCCCCCTTTAAAACAAGGGATATTGTTCATGTCTAACCTTTGGATCCAACTATCCTTTACATGCCTTGTTGGAATTCATACTACCTCTATGATGTCTACTATACTCCAGGTGGCAAGCAAAGGCTCATTGATGCCTAGATTTTGATGCCTATGATGCCCTCTACTACCCTTTCATTGATGGAAATGGACCTCTCTTGAATGCTTGCACCCTTGGTCTTGCCTTACCTAATGGTCCCTTCAATCATTTTGGTCTCATTGATCACCTCCAACATCATCACACCCCTCGCAGTTGTAGTCAAAGATAGAAGAAGAAGATGATGATGATGAAGGTGAAGAGGAAGGAGGACTAGCATCATCATGGTGCCTACTACCCCCTCTTCAATGATTGTGACCATGATCATGATCTTGTTTCTTGTCTACATCCCTACCCTAACTTGCCTCTTTGGATCCTTCTTTGTCATTGGATCCATTCTTAACAAAACTAGGATTGTGAATCACGGACTATAGGTTTTGGTTTTGACCTCCTTCACCAAAGTCAAAGAGAGGAATTTCACTGAATGAAAAACCCCTAGAGAAGGGTTCTCCACCATCTTTTTAGTACAACAAGAATGGGGAATCATTTAATCCTTTCCCTTCATAGATTCATGATGCTATTCTAGCTATCAATCCCTTAGATGTTGTGCCTTAGTGGGATGATAATCCCTGNCTAATTTGTTCCCATGGATACTCATTAAAGAAGCCAAAAATTGGTATTGGTCCTTAGAACTGAAATCTATAAGATGATGGGGAACCATGCTTGAATTGGTCAATGACAAATATCAAATGTAATCCAAAGTGTCCAACTTAAGAAGGTAGATCCAAGGATGAAAATAAGGAACACATGAGCCCTTGGATGCCACCATAGATACTATTCCTTAATGCACAGATGTCCTAGCTATGGTTACTCTCAATTGGACCAAATTCGTCATATTGTAGATAAGCTTCGATTTGAAATGAGGAGAACCCTTAGAATCTATGCCTAAGTGTGACTATTAGAATTAAGTGTCCATCAAATCCAAAGATTAATTAAGTAGGTAGCTAAAGAGGAAGGTAAATTAAGAAAAAGAGAAAGTGCAAAAGAATATAATCGTGATCCTTCCATTAGCAAGTAGGAGGTTTGATTTTTTGATAATGAGGAAGAATCAACACTTGATGAGGTGGTGAATAGAAAACCTTGCCACTCCAAAAATTTAAATCAAAAATTATGGCCAAGGTTGATTAGTTATGGGACTTCATGGATAGAAAATTTTAAGCTATCCTAAAAATTACTGAAGCTTCAAAGAACAAGGTAGTAATTGTAAGTGTAAGAGGCACAAGAAAGTGGAATGTGCTTATCAAAGAAGTAAGGGAAAGGTTACTACAATAGAGGAAATTGCGAGAAGTGAATCAGATGATGATGGCAGATGTGACATCTACCATTATGAACATCCTAAGGGATGTTATCCTATTTTGTCACACTTACAGGAATTTGGGATGTATGCCTTGAATCCAAGACTAGCACAAAGGCAAACACCTAGAAGATTGCCTTATCCTCAAGGCAATTCTAGGCAGGTCCACTAGCCACAATACTATTATCCAAGTGGAACTCCACTGCAACCATATGAGCAGTATCAATAGTGATAGCAATCATATTAATGGATGTTGGCACTACCAAGGGAGCAATACCATTACAAACAACCTGATCCATATTAGTATTACATTTAGTAACCCTTGTCTCCATGTGACTCTTCCAATCATGTTTCTACTTTCTAACCTCACTACTACCCTCTTGATAGTTATCAAACTCATTATTCACATGCAAGGAGGGATACCACATTTTACCCTTATCCTTCTCCTATTCCTACACATCTTCCTCCTCCCTTCACACAATTAGCACCTTCTCCATCTATGCCAGGTGAACTCCTGGCTCAACTACAACAATGCAATGCTACCATGGTCATTAACCTACAACTAGTTCATCAACCAAGTGGTTTGTATACTTGATCAAAGAAAAAATATTTCTTTTGACCTTGTAGTCTACCTAAGCTCTCAAATACACCCATGGTTGACAACCCTACTCCTCCATCTTCCTTTGCATCAACTTCCTTCAAGTCCTCTTCAAACCAAATACCATCCAAGATCCATACTGTGATGCTTACTCATGCCATATTTGATTGAATCAATGTTGGAAACCTTCCTAGGAAATTAGCTAATCCTAGAATTCCTCTTATTTATTTGCAAATTTCTAGGAATGAACTATGAAAAGCTCTTCTCAACTCAAGTTCTGCTATCAATTTAATTTCTCATGAGATGTATACTGCATGGACCCTACTGTAATGATGGAAAACTTCAGTCATTGGAAATACCAAACAAAAGTCCATGTACACATTTCTAACACTAGATCCGTGCGAGGACCATGCTGGAGAAAAAACGAATCTGAGGTGCCTTGAATGATCTTGTCAATCAGATAGGGACTTACTTTATCAGTAAAAAATTTTGTGATATTTGGATGACAAAATGATGGTTCTTTATGAGAAGATATAATATTGTTAACTTCAAAGGTAATTGAAAATGATGTAATCGATTTAAAATGATTTTCAAGATTCATATAGATAGGGCATAAGAGATCAGATTTAGAATGAGAGCAATCCCTAGATTTGGGATTCAACTCATGAACAAAATATATTAGATACAATGATTACAGGTAGGCTTCGATTTAAGCAAAGCATATGCCAACAACAAGAAATCTATTCAAAGATGAAGCAAGGAAAGGTTGATCTACCTTGTTTTAGCGGATCTAGGTACAAGGAGGTCGGACCCGAAGCAGAATGTCCGTCAACCAGCTATTTTTGACCAAAGGTTCTTGCCAATCACCTTTAATATTCTTATGATTACTGATCCTCTTTGTTCTCTTGTCAATCCTTGCTAAAAGTTACCAATGATTGCCAATGGAAGGAAATCGCTCACAGAGAAAATTTG
Organism: Gnetum montanum; assembly: GCA_015680685.1. Lineage (NCBI taxonomy): Eukaryota > Viridiplantae > Streptophyta > Gnetopsida > Gnetales > Gnetaceae > Gnetum > Gnetum montanum. The sequence continues at coordinate 573,174 of MNCI01026689.1, forward strand.
TCAATCTTAGGAGAATTTTTGCCCACCTTTTGATCTTTGTCAACTAGAATATTTATAAGGTTAGGGTCAGGATAAGAACGCAGTTTAGATGACACGTGTCCTGAACCTACAAGATGCCGTTGACTTGGTGTGTTTGTGTTTGAAGCTTGTGGCACCATACCATATTGCGCTCTAAAGCGTAATGCGTCATAAACCACTTTTGTAGGAGCTTTGGCAACAAACAGTTCTTTGATTACACTACAATATGCTAGAGAGCGTATTTTGATGTATGAACTACTGATGTCTGAGTTGTGCTCTGTTGTTGCTTGCATTACGCTACGTTATACTAAATTATGCTGCATAGCATAATTCAACGTAAAATAGTGAAACTGCAAAAAATTGAAGTGTTGTCGCTGCGCTTCCTTTGCTTCTGATCAACCCTTTTGGGGTTTATTATGTTACACTACGTAATATAGCGTAATAGACCTTTAGCCAAAAAAGAAAACTTGCTGAAATGTGCAGCATGCTCCATATTGTTGCTTAAGCCTTGATATTTTGTTGGGCCATCGAAGTCTCGAATCTTACCATTTTCGTTGATGTGATGAACTACCTTCTGACATTACGTTGCGTAATGCGACGTTACGCTATGTTGCGTAATGTAGCTTAATATGCAAAAAGTTAAGATTTTTGTAACATAACATAGAAAGTTTGCAAAGTTGAAAGCTTGCCGTTGTGCACCCCTGATCTTGCTTTGTCCTCTGGAATTCATTACGTTGCNCATCGGTAATTGCTCAAATGTCACTCTGTCAAACTTGGACATGCAAAGGTGGGGGGAAGAGAGTATAGGAGGGATTTTATAGAAGTGAGAGGAGGGAGGTTCGAGGAAGACTCAAATACATGAACATTAAGCTTTTGCGAACAAGTCATTACATCCTTTTGCTAATGTATTTGCGAAAGGTTACACCATCATAATGCATATGAAGGGCTTGCATGGACGAATTATGTTACACTCGCATGGCCTAGACGAGTTATTTTACATCCATTTTGTCAAGTTTTTTTTGAAATACAAATTACATTCCATGAGGTGAGTTGTGTACAAATTACATTACCACAAATGGCTTGAATGATAGGATCTGTACATTTCATCATTAAAGCAGGCCAAGTGGCAAACAAGTGTGGTGGCACGTTTAGTGCCAGTGTGGCCAGTGCATCGACCACAGTGTTTTCGTTACGCAGCACGTGTTGGACATCGATTATCACAAATTGTTTCAGGAGATCTTTAGCCATATCGTAGTAGGGCTGTAGATGCATAGCTTTGTAGGTGTAGACTCCTATGATTTGATTGATGAAGAGCATTGAATCACCTCGGATTGCCAGGTGTTGAACATTGAGTTCTCTAGCTATCAAAAATCCTCTGAGGAGCCCCTCATACTCTACCACATTGTTCATACAAGGGAAGGCCAGGCCGTAAGCTAGTGGATGCACGTCCTTAGGGGAAAGTGTAATAATAGCAGCAGCACTGCCGCCTCTAGTAGTTGAAGCTCCGTCGAAGTATAACGTCTCTTCGAGGCCTGTTGATACAGGGCTTAAATTATGTACATGCTCATCCAGAAATTCTAGCTCTATCGTAGCTTGATCTTTAATAGGTGATGTTGCAAGCAAGTCAGCTATAGATTGCCCTTTAGTAGACGATTGGCCAACATAATGTAAGTTGAATTTGGCTGTGATAGCTCTCCAACAAGCTATCCGACTACTCTCATACAAGTTTTTTGAGATAGCTCACAAAATGTTGTTTTTGCAAATTATGTTGACTTGGCTGTGGAAAAGATAGTGCCTACATTTTTTAAGTGTGAAAACCAATGCCAAACAGTTATGCTCCACTTCATTGTGCCTTGCTTCGTATGCAAATAGAGCGTGATTGAGATAATAGATAGGGGCTTCTGACTCATTGTTCCTTTTTTGGCAAAGTAACGTAGCTATAGACACATCTAAGTTTGCTAGATAAATGTAAAATGGTTGATCCCATTATGGCAGGAAAACCATTGGTAAGTGTTGCAACTCCTTTTTCAAGTTGTCAAATGCATGCTAGCAGTCATCGGTCCATTCAAAATTAACACCCTTCTTAAGGAGATGTCTAATTGCTTTCTGGCATGCTAGCATGATTTCTAGCTTAATCTTTTATGCCTTCTATCTAATTGCTTTGATGCGTGGGTCTAAGATTATGTTATGCTATATTAATCTTGGGTCTAATCCCAGCATGTCTTCGTACGACCACGCAAATACAGCAGTGTTATTTTGGAGAACTTGCATTATGCCACTCTATGTTTGTTGGTCTAGGAGGGAGCTAAACCTAAGAGTTTTACTTTCACCTTTGCATGTAACCATAAGGACCTCGTTGAGAGGGTCCTCAGTCATATCACCATCTTCCAGGTCTAGAGTTTGGGCCAGATGTTCTGGCCAATTTGGTGATATTTCCGATGTTGCTATGGTTGCGTCAAAAAGGGAAGGGTTTGTTCTTATCAGTGTGTAATTAAGCTATCAAAGGTCTCCCCATATGGGCCTGTTAAGGCTAGGGGTATGAATAAAGCTACGTCCATTTGCAAATTTTCCTGCAAAAAATTGCCAAAAACAGAAGTTGTTACATCGTTTCTTTTTTCTACTGATCTGCTGAAATGATAAGAGTTAGAGTTGGGTATTAGAGAAGCTTCTAGTTTAAAGTCTTAGTGGACCATTATAAATATCTACAGTTTGTGAAAAAATGACAAGCCAAGCTTCCTAGATGCTAGCATGTGAATTCTGTAAGGTAAGATAAAAGATGTAACGTGGCATGTCTAGCGTGTCGGAATAATAAAATTTGAATTTTTTTTGTACAGATCGTAGTTAATGCAGTAGGATTATGAGGTGATAAACTATGTATTAGTTTAGAGTCATTTTGAACTGTAATTCACACGATATCTACGAAATTAATGCCCTGATCTTTGCGTTTCATGTCATACTGACACTGGTGTTTCGAGAAAGTTTCGCATCGATCAGGTAGAAAAAATCAGTTAGTTTCAAGCATTTCATTTATAAACCAATGGTTCATAGTCAAAATAGGTTATAGATATCATGAATTTGGATCTAGCTATAGCAGAAAGGGAGCGTGAGCAAGGCGTGAACAGGCGATTTTGCAAAGATTTTTTTCAATTGCAACTATGGCACCAAAGGTCAAAGGAAAGAATGCCAAATTGGCTAAGATTGATGAAGTGTGGGAGAGTTTGCAGCGGGCTTCGCAGGCTAGAGTCAAGGCTCGAGAGGTTACTCTGCTTAACCGGTAAGTCGCCGTCCACCCTTTTGCACTATTGTTATGTTTGTTGCAGCATTGTAGTTGTATTTATTTTGAATGTGCATGTTGTGTCGAGCATTAATATCTGTTCACGCAGACTGAGCTATTGTAGTTTGTTATATTACTCTTAGNTGTCGAGCATTAATATCTGTTCACGCGGACTGAGCTATTGTAGTTTGTTATATTACTCTTAGAGATAGACTTTGTATTGTCACGAAGGTTTGGGTAATATTGAGTAATACTGTGCAGATGTACTATATAGCTGGAAAAATCTAAGTATTGTATCCATGCGTGTGGTAATCAGGGTTCTATTTTCTTTTCTTTTTCTCGTCCATAATAGTTACATGTTATGCTCGAGTAATATATAGTATTACTTTCATTGCCATTGTCAGGGATAGACCTTGAGCTGTTGCAAGGGTTTGGGCGATTTTGGTCATGCATCTCCAGTATACTCTATAATTTTCTAGGAATCATGAGAACCCTAATGTAGTGTGATGAATGTTAATGTCTAAATGGTTTGTCTAATAGTAATACATTTTTTATTGTATAGTATTATGCTAAAGCCCATCCTAATCATTTTGTACATCGTTGGCGTTCTATGCTGCATACATGTTCCCACAGCCAATGTTCCTCCTCCTCATGCTTGTATAAAGGAGGAGGCAGTGTGGTTCTGAAGAGGCACACAGGAGTTCTTGCAGTTTTTGCTTCATAATTACAATGTAATTGTTTGGTCACATCTACCAGGTGATGTAGCTGCTGCTGTTTTAGAGATGCTACTGGTTGGTTCAACACAGAGCATCTTGACATTTCTATCAGATGGCACGATTGAAACTATGCAGGTGCAAGACCATGAACAGAGCACCAGAGGTTTGAGGCGTTTGAGTTGGATCTGGGAGATGCCCAAGTTTAATTGTTATCATGCCTATAACATTCTTTTTGTTCTCCATCATCTCACAACCTACTTCTAGAATCCACCTGGTACCGTGCATTATGCAGGCGGGTAAGTTTTTTTTTTGTTTCTTTTTTGATGTGTTGCAATATGCTAACTATTGTTTAAATTTGTGTTGAGCGTAAATAATTTTCCTATCTTCTGTGATGTAGATTTTCAATCAATGACAGTGGTCTCCTTGCCGATAATGATACATCGTCATTGACCAAAAGGGCTTTAAGGGAATTTACTTCTATCAGCAACGTACAGGCCAGTGTCATCAGACAACTGGCGTTCGAAATCCCAGAATACCCTACCTGCTATGCCAACTTATTTTCCAAATGTAAAAGACTCATATGGCTGGATAGGGAGTGGACTTTGGATCCTCCCCTCACCATCGCAGGTGTGCAAAGGAAAATCCCTCCATTCCCTTTTCAATTCAGACCTGGTAAACTTCATTATGATGATGAATTATATCAATGNAATTCAGACCTGGTAAACTTCATTATGATGATGAATTATATCAATGTTATTAGCTGGTGATGATGTATGAAGTTGTCTCATTTTTGTTACCTCGGCTTAACTATTGTTTTATGTTAGCAGTCAGGGAATCATGGGAAATTATGATCATGGCCTCCGGTCATGAGGCAAACAGTCTCTTCTTCTGTTATGGTGATATAAAGGAGACACATTGCTGGATTGGCCATAGAGAAGCTCCAGTTGTATTAACCAATAACCTTTGGGAGGCTGGACTGATGGACCTATTCTTGGCCATAACCCTTGATGTTACTGCGGGTGAAATGTTGACCCTAGTCAACTCCTTTAGCGAAGACGCTGAGCATTTTTGCATACGCGTGCATAATGTGCATGTGAATTTTGATATAGACGCTCAACTGTTCGCTGATCTCTTTGGCGTTCCCTTCGATGGCTTTTCTATAGAGGAAAATTCGAAGAGGAGTTTCAAGTACTAGCAAGAGATAGAGGAATGACTAGGGGTTAAGAAGGAAGTTAAGGGAATCTCTGCTGACAGGATCAAGTTGGAGCTAGCCCATACTATTTACCCCCTTTTTTGGGCCTGGACCTTCCCCAAGACAGTCTCGCAAGGGAGATTCCTCACCATAGAATAGGCACGGATTATGCGAGAGGTCATGGAGGAGGGAACTTGGTTCAATTGGGTGAGCTATTTTGTTGAAGGCTTACACATTGAAATGGTTAGGCTTCACAAGAAGCTAGAGTCCCATTTCAATGTGCATTTTGCCTTTTTCATAGCTTGCTTTTGACGTTTTGCCAAATTTCTGGTAGTCTAAAGGAATGGGGTCTAGGTGCAACAAGACTGCAGCCAGATTTCCAAACCATGGATCTCCCATGTTTTTGGCACCACCCGGTTGCAAGAACCTCCTAAAGGAATCAGAGAGTCATTATTAGTAACAACTAAAAATATGGCAGCTCCTCAAACACAGGGTCAAGACAACATGGGTTGGGTGCTCTTCTCTTACACCGGCGATGTGTCGAGAGGGAAGTGCCTGATAGTTGAAATAGTGGATTCATCAGTGCAATAGAAAAAGCCTCGTTTGATTGAGAAATGTACCGAGCCAGCGGGTGGTGTGAGGAAGAAGATGTAGATCAGATTTCAGAGGAGTAATCCTCCAGTTGGTAAGTAGTGACATGTATTAATGGTTATGGTTATGTAGTGTAAATACATTGTTGCATAGCGTAATATTTGTTGAGAAAGAGTGAAATCCTATGTTAACTAACTATGTCGTATGACAACGAAGGAGAAGGTTGTGGAGCAGTTGATCCCTGAAACAGGAGCTATGGTTTTTCGGTGCAAGGAAGGGGCCCCGACCTTGGAAAAAGATGCCTCAGCCAATAAGGTGAGTGGCGCACAAGCTCCTATGCATGAAGAGGAAGTAGCAGTGGAGGATGCCGAAGTCTTTTCGGCTGGAACTAGAAAAGGTGAGTGATCTGTCGCTCGATTAGTTTAACCGTTACAGCGTACTAGACTTTAGACAACTGTTTCTGGAAGTTTTACTAGTCATTGTAACATCTCAGTTATTTCTTTATATGTGATTTATCCTACATAATAGATGATTAGAATGTACGCTTATCAGCAATGGTGACCTAATCTTGGGATGAATTTCTGGATAAATTCACCTTTATGGAAGGCATCATCAACGATATGATCGGTCGCTTAGAGCGAATCGATCCTGAAGCCGGTACATTACAATCATTACGTAGGGGTTATTACATCATGGCATTACGGTACCTAATTACTCCTAACTGCTATTTTATGTTACTAGGAGCTCACCTTAGATGGGATCCGTCAAAGCCTATTGACTTAGACACCACTGAACCTCCATCGGAAGAGACTATCATGCCATGCAACATTTACGATGAGATGTGTAAATGTGTTGTACGCTTGACTCGCTCCTTATGAGAATGTCAAAATGTGAATGAAGACCTTTGGAAGAGACTACAAAGGTCAGAGAAGGAAAGGGTGTCTCTAAGTGACGAGGTTGGGGATTTGAGGTCGTGGATCGAATTCCTGCAGGCCCAAGGAACTAACAATGAGGACTGGTGGATGGCTATTGTTGACTATGCCCGTTATTGGACAATCATTAGGAACAGTGTCTAGACCAGCCGTAAATTGGTTGAGTAGTGAATGCAGATGGATCTCCTAGGTCAGAAAAACCAAGACTAGAAGGACTTTAGCGCGAGTGTCCAAGAATGGGGATAGACCTAGAAAGACCATAAACATGTCTATAAATGGGAAAGCACTACCTATCGTTAATATTACAAGGACTCTACCGTTGAGGCTCAGTCCCTTTGGCTATTGCTCGATGTCATTGGTGCTTCTAGAGAATTTGAGAAGTTTCAAGAGCAAGTGATGGTGAGTGCCTCTCCAGAAAGGGAAATGACTCTTCCTGGGGGTGAGACTACCATCCCTTTTTTCTTCCCTGAACCATCCTGATGGACTCCTATGGAGAAGGGGAAGGTCAAGGCCAGAGCTAATCTAGGGGATGGGGTTTGGTTTGAGCTTACCAAGGACAAAATTATGCAAGGTCTGTGGGTTGGCCTAAAACAAATCCTTTTTGCTACTGATGCAAGATTTTCATAGGTAAGTCGTAGTGTTATTGTGTTTTTTTCATACTTAGTTTTGATGAGAATGTTAATACGTGTGTTATGTCTAATTGCAGGAATGACTTGAGGAGAGTCCTCAGTAGGGTGAAGCTAACGAAGGTGGCGGTCCTCATGAAGAGGGTCTACAGGAAATAGAGCATGATAAAGATGGTCAATGCCATGGCGAGCAACCCCCTACTGAAGAGCCTCATAAGGAGGGCTTCCCTCATGAAGAGGTCCCTCATGAAAAGGGTGGCCCCTATGAGGATGATTTCTTCGAAGTAGAGGTTGAACTCGGAGATATGGGAGACAATGGTGACAAGGGAGATGCATAGCGTGGCTGTACTAGTCATGATTTTTATTGTGGTGGAACGGAACAAGAGACACTATTTTTATTTTAACGTACTTAATGCAAATTTTGTCTTGAGTTTGATGTTCTTTTGTTGTTTTCTTTTTATGTAAAGCGTAAATGGGATCGTAGGTTTTGGCATTATGGCAAGTCGTAATTAGTTTAAGAGTGTAACATCAATGAAGTTACTAGTTTAAAGCCATTGCGAGCCACTAAATAATTCAAGTGTAAAGCATAAATGAAATTGTTAGTTTACGGCCATTTTGGGCCTTTGATTCGTTCAAGCGTAAACTGCGATTGAAATAGGTAGTTTAAGGCCATTGTGGGCCATGGATAGTTTAAGGCCATTTCAGGCCATCGCTAGTTTTAGGCCATTTCGGACCTTTGAAAGAATAAAATAAATAACACTAAGTCACCAGTTTTAAGCCATGGCAAGCTGCGATTAGTTTTAGGTCATTTCGAGCCATTAGATAATTCAGGTGCAAAGTGTAAATGATTAGTTTTAGATAAAGGTAAGAGTAACAAAGGTAGCTGGTGGAAGCATAAAGATATGCATAAATGTGATGAGTGTTTGTAAAGAAAAAATAGGATAGCTGATGGAAAAGTGCGCATAAATTGCATGGTAGTTAGATAACGATGTTTACTTACTAACTCTATAATTGTTTCCTGATTTCTTTTATTTTTGGTGATGCATAAAGATGGGAAGATTTATGATCCTTTTCCTTCATGCCACAATCTTCCTCTTGGAATGGTAGTTCGACCCAAGTTAGGCTATCATCAGCCACTGTTTTGGCTTGTTCAAGTATTTGGACAGGGGACTGATCTTCAGGCATTTCGATTTCCAAACCTTGTTCTGTTTCTATGTTATTAACAGCCTGAGGGGTTATTTCATCACCGTGGATGACCACTTCTCCTCCTACGTAGGGAGGATGGATCTCTTGATGGATAGGTGATGAAACTGCCCTCAGTTGAGCTAACTAAGACCTCCCCAGGATCAAGTTGAAGCTAGGCATCTCTTTGACGACAATAAACGTTGCATCTATGGGGAACTGATCCCCTGCCACAAAGTTGATGTGAACCATCCCTTTGACTTGCACTCATGCCCCATTGAAAGAATTTAGACATGATGTCATTGTAGGACTGATTTGATCAATCAGGCCTAGTTTATCCACTACGGGATAGGGGATGATATTGGTGGTCGCCTCGTCATCTACATGTACTCTCTAGATTCGATGTTGGCCGACTCGGATGGTGATGAACATGGGTCCCATTGTCACCTAACCCTTTTTAGGGTCGTCCTTAATGGATTCGTCATGAAAGGTCAATAGGGTAGGCCTAGGTTTTTCAGCGGCGAGGGAAAGCATGATGGAATGAATTGCTTCTTCGTCCGCTAGTAGGCTCTCATCCATGGGTATGGACATTAGCATACAAACCATAGCCTCATGATGTTTCTGTGACATCATGAGTAAGTCATAAAGGCTCAATGTTGTATTTTTTTATTTTAGAGCCTATTTGACTTGCATAAAGGCATCGAAGAGATCTCGCCCATAATCTAGCTACTTGTCACCCTTTTCCTCTTCCATTCGCCCTAAGAGACAAATTTCTTGGGGAGGAGTGACATTTGGTTAAGGGATGTGTTTCTTTTAACTAAGAGGAGAATGTTGCATTCATGTAACTTTGTTGTTTTTAGCAAGTGGGGCCAAGGGTACAAAAGCGAGGGGTTTAGGCTTGGGAAACCCCAGCGTAAGACGGTCCTTGGCTGTATCAGTCATCATACCCCCTACTCCTTTTCTGTTAGGTTGGGATTAGGAGGTTGAGTTGAAGATTTACCCCTATAGAAGAGGGATGGTTGATGGTTTTGGCACCCTGATGACAAAGGGTGCCTTAGCCGTACGCGCGTGCTGGGCCGTAGCTTTACCGACAGCAGGCTATCTAGCAATGGTCTGAGATGGGGCTCGGAGGATAAAAGGTTATCTTAGAGCACCACTTGTTAATGCTTATGGACCTGCTATTTGGGATGAGTAAGGATGTGTTCGTAACACGAAAGGCTACTTCGGCTACGCCTGATTATTGCCCTCTACTCCTACCACGTTGATGGTGTACACTGCATCATTTGCATTTAACGGGTCTCGGTACACATGCATGGTTTGGTTTTCTAGGCGTACTAGGCTACTACTATCTAAGATCAAATCACATTGATCGATCAGACGTTGAATGTCATCTTTCAACGCCCAGCAGTAATCCATGTCATGGCCACACAATTGATGGTAGTCACAAAACCGGTCCAACCTAAAGTTCTTGGGGAATGGCGGTTCGTTAGGTTGGGCCAAGGAGGGGTTCTTGAGCAACGCATAATGGCACTTGTGATGTTTCAGAGCTTCCTTAGACACCATCTTGTGTTGAATATGGCCAGTTCCCAATAATGTTTTTAGGAGTTCAGAAGGCTTTACAGGTAGGGTCATGTAATTTGAGCGATCCTTATGCTCAAATTTAGGCTTCGGCTGCAGAGGTGCTTTAGGTGCAGAAGGAGTTTCTTGATTAGCATCGTTTGAGCTAGTTGGCAGCTCAGCAAGCTCCACAGGTATTTTCTTGTTGTTTTTCTTCTTCTTGGCCCCTTCAGAACTGACGCTACTGTTGTTATCGTGGCTTTGCCTTTGTCCTTACCCTTGCTATGGGCATTCTTGTAGACCACATATGTCGAATATTTGCTAGCCTCTACCGTGTCTTGGATGCTCTTAGTCTGAGCAAAGGCTTGGCTAAGGGAGCGGAGAGTGAGGTAATATAGCTTAGACTTGATAAAGTCATTAACTGCCCCCTTGAAGATTGCTATTAGATGGGCTTCCGCGATGGGTTCGAGGATTTCATTCAAGGTAGCACTCCACCACTGTATGAACTTTTGGACCGACTCGAGCGGGTCTTTCTTGACTCCCATAAGTTGGTCTAGCGTGACTTTCAACTTCAGGTTGTACTTAAAATGAGTCAAAAACTAAGTTAACGGCTCTTCCAAAGTTGAAATGGAAGCGTGTGGGAGTGCTCGATACCAGTCCAGAGCTTTACTCGTTAAGGACATAGAAAAGACATGGATTATAGTATGTGGCCATTGTTGTAGTAATAAGAACTCTGACCTAAAAGTGACTAGGTGGGCATTGGGATCACCTTTCCCATTGTATTTTGTAAAATGGGGAAGGGGCATCCCAGGTAGCAATGACAGGACAGGGACTACTAGACTAATAGGATCGTCATGGTAGAAATCCATGACTTGTATCGTGTCAGAACCAGTAGCCTTGAGACACTTGACCTCTTATGTAAGGGTCTAAATGAGCTGGAAGGCTTGGTCCAGACCCGTAGATGATGAAGTTGTTTGTGGAATGACAGAAAGAGCCACTTCGAGTGGCAGAACGAAGGCAACAGTTTGGCTGATAGTCAATGCTATCGGGATGGTCCCTGTAGGTAGTGCCACTTGTGGCATCCACCATCCAATAGTTGGTGCAGATGGGGTGACCATCGTCGGCTACACCATTCGATATGTTGTTTGTGTAGCTAGGGGCACAGACAGTGATCCCGCAACAAGGTTTAGCACCCTCGGGACCTAGCTTTGATGATGGTGATGATGGGGAATTTGTGAAGGATGTGCAACAAGAGGCATGTTTAGAACCCATCATGCTGTGGTGGTAGGCCTTGTTGTGTGAGTCAGGATGAAGGTGGGTGTTGTAGGTAATTGCAATGTAGGTATCGCATGCACATGCAGTGACACAGGCGCAAGTGCACGATGAGATGGATTAGGTAATTGCACCTACTGAGGAATGATTTGCGATGGACCTTCACCCGGAAGGATATTTGGAGAGAGAAAATGTAGGCATGACGAGTACGGGACTCAATTAGTATTAGATAATGTTAAAATCGTGCTGACCATGAACAATGGATTTATGAGGGACGTCGTGGAGGGAGGGGCCATGGTGAAATCAGCATGACTGCCTCCCTCAGAGTGAGAGTCTAGATTATCTTGCTCGTCATGAAGCGTTTCATCACAGAACAATGCTTCTAGTTATTCTAGCGATGTCTTAGCCATCAGCATTTGATCTAGGATCCACTTTTTTTGATTTGTCAGGGGTACAGTGGTGCTTGGTGAGGGAATAAATTCCTTCCCATTGTAGTACATGAACTCATATTCCCATTTTTCCTCGAATTCTTGTAGATACATAGGTAGCTTCGCTACTAGTTTAGCACAAAGGAAATTGTATTGTTATCTGTGCTAATCATGTCCTTTAGGCTCTTTGTTTTGAAGCCTGAGGGAATGGCATGGTTGCACCAGACTAATTAGCGGCTCGACCACAGGAGACGTAACTTGCATGGTCCAAGGATTCTCGAGGTTGGCAGTGTCAACAGTAGTAGTTGATGTAGTCATTCTCTACACGGTTGGTAAATAATGATGATAAGGATAAAGATCACAAGGTTAGAGGTAAATTAATGTAATAATTGAGCTTTCTATCTTGTAGGATTTCAAAGGAATCATCAGAGCGACCGATTTGCACCACACAATCCCGTAAACAACCTCGGAGGTATTACGTTTACGTTGATTGACAATGGGTACAAACAGCTTACAAGACGACCCATAAAGTATGGATTGGATGTTCAGACCCTCCTTCTAGTGCCAGAAAACTGTAATGATGGAAAATGTTGGTCACTGGAAATACCGAATAAAAGTCCATGTACACAGTTCTAACCTTAGATCTGTGCGAGGACCGTGCTAGAGAAAAAACGAATCCGAGGTTCCTTGAATGGTCTTGTCAATCAGACAGGGAGTTACTTGATCAGTAAAAAATTTTGTGATATTTGGATGAAAAAATGATGGTTCTTTATGAGAAGATATAATATTTTTAACTTCAAAGGTAATTGAAAATGATGTAATTGATTTAAAACGATTTACAAGATTCGTATAGATAGGGCACAAGAGATCGGATTTAGAACGTGGGAAATCCCAAGATCTGGGATTCAACTCATGAATAAAATATATTAGATACAATGATTATAGGTAGGCTTTGATTTAAGCAAAGCACGTGCCAACAACAAGAAATCTATTCAAAGATGAAGCAAGCAAAGTTCGATCTACCTTGTTCTAGTAGATCTGGGTACAAGGAGGTCGGACCTGAAGTAGAATGTTCATCAATCGGCTATTTTTGACCAAAGGTTCTTGCCAATCACCTTTGATATTCTTGTGATTATTGATCCTCTTTGTTCTCTTGTCAATCATTGCTAAAAGTTACCAACAATTTCCAGTGGAAGGAAATCGCTCACGGAGAAAATTTGTCAATCTTAAGAGAATTTTTGCCCACCTTTTGATCTTTGTCAACTGGAATATTTATAAGGTTAGGGTCAGGAGAAGAACACTATTTAGATGATGCATGTCCTGAACCTACAAGATGTTGTTGACTCAGTGTGTTTGTGTTTGAAGCTTGCGACACCATACTGTATTGTGCTCTGAAGCGTAATGCATCGTAAACCACTTTTGTAGGAGCTTTGGCAACAAACTGTTCTTTGATTACGCTGCAATATGCTAGAGAGCGTATTGTGACATATGAACTACTGATGTCTGAGTTGTGCTCTATCGTTGCTTGCATTACACTACGTTATACTAAATTACGCTGCATAGCGTAATTCAACGTAAAATAGCAAAACTACAAAATATTGAAGTGTTGTCACCATGCTTCCTTTTGGGGTTTATTACATTACATTGTGTAATATAGCATAATAGACCTTTAGCCAAAAAAGAAAACTTACTAAAATGTGCAGCATGCTTCAGATCGTTGCTTAAGCCTTGAGATTTTGTTGGGCCATCGAAGTCTCGAATCTTGCCATTTTCGTTGTTGCGATGAACTGCCTTCTGACATTACACTGCGTAATGCGACGTTACACTATGTTGCATAATGTAGTGTAATATGCAAAAAGTTAAGATTTTCATAACATAACATAGAAAGCTTGCAAAGTTGAAATCTTACTGTTGTGCGCCCCTGATCTTGCTTTTTCCTCTAGAATTCATTATGTTGCACTGTGTATCATGGTGGAGTAGACCCTTAACTGAAAAGAGAACTTGTCGGGCTGCATCTTGTCGTAAATCTTTTCCTGAGTCACAAAATTTTGCTGAACCGTTGAGGCCTCAAAATTTTCACAGTGTTTCACCTGCCTCCTCTCTAGAAGAGCAATATCATATTGGAATTGGTAGACTAGTCCATCATTGTTCCATTGGAACTTGTAGAAGACATTATGATCACTATTTATGGATGGTCTTATGCTACTAAATTCCTAGTGATTAAGTGGAGAACTATAAATGGGACTCCCCAATCATCATGGAAAGGGCATGCCTAAGCACCATTGATGCAAGAATGAGCATCAAAAATATTTTCTTAGAAATATCTAAAGGAAATGCATTTTGGAAGATCAAGAAGAAACAAGTTCCATGCATCACATATAATGATACAATGTGTAATTGTGTGTAGAAACTTTGGGCAATGAAATGAGCATCCATCCTTGCATGCAAGCAGTGTGCCCTAGAAGCAAAAATTTAAAGGTGTCTGTATGTAGTAGCCACAAAACAAGAGAAAACCTAGTGGCTAATTGCTGATTCTAAGAGTAGCACACTTTGCATGGAACTAGCTAAGAGCCTCACATGTGCATATGTGATAGGCATGGATGAACTAGAGCAAGTTTATCATCAACTCTCTGATGATGCAAATGACAATACCTACTGAGGAGAGTTGGAAATTCCTAAAAATTTTAAGTAAGGGCACCTTGAACTAAAAAATCTACTAGGTGACATGAAATATGTGTTCTTAAAAAATAGAAATTCGATCATAATTAATGCAAATCTTGATTTAGAACAAAAAAAATGTTGTTGAATGTGGTTGAAAAATGGTCAGCAACCTTTTCCTAGTCATATCTAGAACTCACAAGGATTAATCCTAGGATATGTTAGCATTGCATCTACACTGACTGAGCTATGAAGCTAAAGAGGTAGCCACATAGGTAATTGAACCCCAAACTCAAGTAGATCATTAAGGAGAAAATCAAACAAATCCTCAACGTGGAGTTTATTTATCCCATTGTGGATAGTGAGTGGATTAGTCCACTCATGATTGTGTCAAAGAAAGGTGACAAGTGGTTGTTCTACATCAATTTTTGACTATTGAATATGAAAACATTCAAGGATCATTTTTCATTTTCATTCGTTGATTAGGTGTTAAACACAATATCTAGGCATTGCTACTACAACTTTCTAGATGGTTATAGAGGCTATAACTAATTCCAAATTACACTAGAGGACCAAGCCAAGATAACATTCACAAGTCCTTAGGGGACTTTTTCATATGAAAAGATGCCATTTGGTCTATGCAATGCCCTTGCTATATTCCAACACATGGTCTTGAGCATTTTTCAACAACAAATCGATAGTGGTGTGGAAGCCTTCATTTATGATTTTTCCACCTATGGACCTACATTTGAGTAAGCATTGGACTACCTTAAGCAAGTACTAAAATGATGTGTTGAAATAAATCTATGGCTAAACTAGCAAAAGAGTCATTTAATGGTATAGGAAGGCATTATATTGGGACATTGAATCTCACAAGTAGGAATTGAGGTAGACCCAAAAAAATAACGGTCATCCAAGGATAACTAGCCAACTAGAAACTATCAGAGATGTTTAGTAATTTCTTGGAGATACTAGCTACTACTGATGATTCATAGAGAATTTCTTTATGATCACAAAACCATTGGTTAAGTTGACAAAAAAATATGCTCCATTTGTCTAGACCAATGAATGTGAAAAAGCATTCCAACAATTTAAGGAGAAACTTGTAGAAACTCAAATTCTACAAGCACTTGACTAGTCTAGACTATTTCATGTTATGATGGATGCATCAAATTATGCCTTAGGAGTTGTTCTTATCTAGATGGACAACAAGAAACATCCATATTACATCCACTACATAAGCTGAAGCATTGTGAGTGCACAACAAAACTACACCACCATAGAAAAAGAACTGATGTCAATGGTGTTTTCTCTAGAGAAGTTTAGGCATTATGTGCTTGGATACAAAGAATTTGTGCACATAGACCACAATGCCATATACTTTCTAATGAGCAAGCCAATGGTAAGCCCCCATGTTATATGGTGGCTAGTGATCTTATAGGAATTTGATCTTACAATGGTAGATTGAAAAGGTACTGAGAATGTGGTTGCTAATCACTTGTCTCGGTTATGATGGAACAACAAAGAGGAGGAGAACTCACTATCTAATATGTTCCTTGATAAACTCCTCTTTGCTAGGACTATAACAAAACAATTGCCTAATGAGCTTAAATGGTATGATGGAATTCTCACTTATCTTTTTACTTAAAAGATGCCACAAGGGTTGGATCACTAGAAGAAATAATAGTTTTTTCATTGGGTGAAATGCTTCATGGAGATCAACAGATACCTCTACAAGGTGTGCATTGATGGCCTAATTTGATAGTGTGTCCCTGATGCTGATCAACTATGCATTCTCCAGGATACTCATGAAGGTCCTTATGGGGGCCATTATGCTAGGAGATGCACAGCCATTAAAATCCTGATGGTAGGGTATAATTGGCCAATAATATTCAAGGATGCTCACCAATATGTCCACTCTTGTGAACACTACCAATAGGATGGTGGAATGACTACTCAAATGGAGGAACCTCAACAATATATTCAATCACTGGAACCCTTCAACATCTGGGGCATTTATTTGATGGGTTCCATCACATCCATGGTAAATAGAAAGACATGCATCATAGTCATTGTTGACTATTATATGAAATGGACAAAAGCAGTAGTCATCATTGACTATACATCTTTTGTGACTCAATTTGTATAAAAAAAATATTATAAACAAGTTTTATGTGCCATGTGCATTAATTTTTGATAATGGAACTCACTTTATAGGAACTACTTTTTAGAAGCTCATTCAATGCCTAGGGATTGAACATAAACTCATAACATCCTACCAATACCAAGCCAATGTCCAAGTTGACATTACCAATAGGGAAATAACAAAGATTATAATAAGAACTGTCAACAAATATAGGAAAGACTAGAGTACAAAACTCAACAATGCCCTTTGGGCCTACCACTCAACATGAAAACTTCCTATAGGCTACTCTCCCCATGAGCTTATGTACAAAAATTTACCAACATTTCCTATATAATCCAGGCTCCATACACTTTCAACAGCTTGTAACCTCAACCTTGAGTTGAGTCTAGCACAAAAGGAAAAATTAATGAATCTCAACTTACTAGAAAAAAACTAATTGGTGGTCCTATCATCCAACAAGTTACATGAGGCATTCAACAAAAAGTGCCATGACCTTAAAATTAGGAAAGTCAAATTTCAACTAAGAGATAAGGTTTTCTACTAGAATCCCACACATTTACCTCAACGAACTAAGTTCTAGACATTGTGGAAAGGACCTGATATAATTAATGAAACTTTTCCTTTTAGGGCCATGATGATCTACAAAATTGAGAGCCCAAACAAGAAATAGCTAGTCAACATACAATAAGTCAAACCTTTCTATGAGCATAAGCCAATGAATACAACAAATGCCTCATCAAATGGACAACCACACTCAATATTTTGAATCTCCTCCTTTTACCTCAATTTTTGGGGAGATGACCATCCATGTTAATTATATAAGTGGCTCCTTAGTTTTTCATCTTTTTATTTTACACATTTTTGTTTTACACCTTGTTACTTTTACAACTTTTTGTTTTGCACATTCTTTATTTTACATCTTCTTGTTTCATGTTAGTAATATTTTCTAATTTTTGTTTTACAACATCATTAGTACATTTGCTATTTCTTGAATGCTTTACACTTTCCTTTAAGTTTTCTTTTATTTTGGTGTGATTTTCTAACTTCTTGTTAATAAGTGCCAGGCATAGTGGTAATTCGTTGCTTAATAGTGGTGTGTACTATTTACTTATTTGATTATTAGTGTCTAGATTCTAGCTTTGAATTTTGTTGCTTGATAATTAGGACATGGTTTATTTTCATGCAATAGGTAGTGAGTCCACAAAATCCACCCATCCACAAACTTTATGGTTTTCCTTGTTCTGGAAATATGTAGTCTTTTTCTCATTAATAAAACTTTAACAAATTTGTGACTTTGGTAGTTTCTAGATTTGGAAAGGATTCAAAGGTTTGAACAAGGTGTGACTTCAAGAGAATTTAGTATTCTTTATGCCTTTCTACTAACTTGGATGCATGTGCATGTTCATGGATTTCTTATCATTCTATGTCAACTAATAAAAGGAAGTTGAATAAGTCTTTCCATGGTGTGGTTCTCATTTTAAAAAAAATAAAAAAACCTAATGGAAATTTAAAGCACACCCCTTAGACAAAATAAATGGGCTAGAAGCATTAGTTATGGGAATAGAAAGACATGTTATCCATACCTAAAGGTCCCCTCTAACCAAGGTCCTTCTTCACTTCCTACTTCTCTTTTCTTCTTTAATAAGGAATGGTGGTTATTCTGTGGAAGTACTCATGTCTCAAGGGGATGGATTGATCTTAGAATGATGATGCAAAGTCACTAAACATGGTTGGTTTTAGGTCTAGACTAAGGATGGATGTTATTAGGTCATTTAACCACAAAATCCACAAGGGACTTCATGTGATCTTAATCAGGAAATCCATTCCACACTCACTCATCCATCTATGCTTTTCATGTCTCACCTCATTGCCAATTTTATGTTCTTGTTTGATGTCATGATTTGATGTGTCAAAATTCTTAGGTAGTTTCTTCTAGGTTTTTGTACTTAACTTACCATAACCATTAATCATCCATGAGCCCATGGACTCCTTGGTTTGAAGTTATGTAAAGGTAATAAAAGGCCTATGCCTACTTTGGGAAGGACCCACTTGCATATCTTTTGGTTAGGTTAGTTAAATTCTTTAACCTTAGACATTCTTACAATTAAACACTTTTAAGTGCCTCATCAATGGCATTTGATTATGCATCCCTTCATAATGTTTTTTAGTGAAATATCTTTTTTATTGTTGTGAATTCTTACATCCTCTTTAGGCATTTCATCACATTTGAACTTTTCCAAATTGTTAATGTTTTGCTTATCCATTTTACCCTTCTTGTCAATCTTCTCACTAACACTATTAACTGAATATATCCACCATAATCACAACCTAGCCAGGTGTAACTATCAACAAGACCAAGTACTTCAAATTTATATGTTACACATTTCATACTAATTCATGATTCTATTATGATTGTAGTGGGAAGCACAAACTAGAAATAGGACTATCTTTACCAAGGCATACATAGTAGCATCTTATGACGAGGAGCATTCATGATCATTGGATCTTCTCCCTTGCTCTTTGGCTACCAAGAGGATTTGGATGTTAGTTTTTTCTAGGGTGTTCAATTCTATTATCATGAACATCCACTTTTGTAAGAGATTGTAACTTTGTACACTCAGGCACTTAGAGTTTGTTTGTTCCATTTGAGTTAGTTTGTATGTTAGTCAATAATCCCATACCTACCCAATATTTTGTAAGGAACCTGTTCCTCCTCTTCTTTAATTGAGGATGATTTTTAATTTAGTTGTGGAGGTATGATGAATCATATTTTGACATACTCTGATATCAAATATCCAATATCAAAGCCTAAGATGCAATGTCAAATATTTGATATTGTAGGATATATACCGAGCTATAAATATAGTGCTTGGGTTCACAATTTGGGGATATTTTTTCATCAATTTTTGCATAGAGTAATGAAGTTCTTGTAGTTTAGTCATCCAAAGTTAGAATATTTCTGAGTGCTCATAGTAGGAGTTTGAGTATGTACAGACCTTTATTCAAGCACTCATGTACCTAAGCATAGCAGTGTGATGAGAATAAATACAAGCCCTTTTGATAATCCTTGCAACATTGAGAATAGATTAATGTTTCCTTTAATACATTTATTATTCATACACTTTACTTTAATGCACTTTGATTAAGCAATTAATTTTTAGTTGTTCATGAACACAAGCATGACCACTTCAAGCATATGTGTAGCACTTGGTAACCTAGAAATGCTTAACGTTTGGTAACCTAGTAGTGCTACATGCATTCAAGATGTGTCTATGGAGTGGAAACATGTAATTGTGTTAGACTAGCTAGGCAATAGATTAATTATATAGTAAATTTCTCTACCTTTCATTCTTGTTCTAGGCAATTAAACTTATAAAATAGAAAATGATAAAAATCATGTACCTCAATTACACTTAATCATATACTTGTATCTCATGAGTGGAACTAAGAAGACAATAATCATTCCGATTAGATTTCATTTCCTAGAGCTAGTGTACTTAAGAACTTAAGGTCTATAGAATTTAACTCGATCATGTGTGAACACTTGTGATTTGTATGGTTGGATGTAAGGGTACCTCGCCACTCGTCACTAATAGAATTCAAAAATATATAAATACAAGGTCAGCATGATTAATACTAATCATATTTTTCAAACTATCACTTATTATTATTTTGAAGCAAAATCACAAATACTTAATGAAAATATTTAAGAACCTATAATGTCTATTTAGCTCATATAAAAACCAAATTATCTCTTCGCTCTCTGATGTTGTGGGTAAAAAAGGAGAGATAATGGATTCCTCCAACAATGAGTCACAACACAATGAGAATACTACTAATATAGATGATAGTGATAATGTCCTATGTTTCAAATTTCCTAAAAACATCTTTGATCAAGTTGTTCTATGTTTCAAATTTCCTAAAAACATCTTTGATCAAGTTGTTCAAACATTCACTCAACTTTATGCAATTGGATTTTTTACTGGCAAGATTCCTCCCACATCAATTTTCCAAGATTAGATTAAAACGTTTTGGAAACCATGAAATATTAGATTAACCCTAGCTATTAATCTTATCAGAGGGTTTTTTATCTTTGCTTTTGAAACCAAGGCTATGAAAAACGTTGTGAAATAACAATCTATTTTGGATGTTTATGGATCCGTTTTAGTGCTTAAACCTTGGAAGGAGGATTTTAACCTAGAGAAAGAAAGTAAAAGTATTTTTCCAGTTTGGATTGAATTTCTAGGACTCATCATATTTTCTTCACATGTTAACATTCTCACTATGCAAATTTGGGAGGTTATTGGTATGAAGTCCTTTTTATGTTTCCATCTGAGACCAACTTCACAAGTTTGTGTTAAACTCAATATGCAAAAGCAATGACCAAAATTGTTGGAGTTTAATGTTAAAGGAAAGACTTTCGTGCAAAAGATCTCATATCTTACACTCCTGAATCATTGTGATTATTGTCTCAATCCTAATCATAGTAAAGCTCAAGGTCCAAAGATACTAGCCGAGATTGAAGCTGAGAGAATTTTGGTTGAATAGGTTAGTAAAGAATTAAAAGATAAAAACATATCTATGGATATATGTAATGATATAGCTAAGATGCATCCCTTGGATAATCCTGCTTCTTTAGACCCTAAGATGATAGATGCTAAAGACATGAATATTGGGACTATTGATGCTACTAAGAATTCTTAAACCCAAAAAGGGGATTCAAAATAAGCTATTGGTGGTTGGGAGCAAGTTACCTAAAAATCTTATGCTTTAGTCAACATGATAATCCTATCTTTAGTAACTTCTCTAAAGGGTATTGATCCTTGGTTACTAATAATGATAATCATTCTACTAGTAAAAGATCAAGTGTTCATCATTCTTTAGTAAATAGCTTTGAGTTCATGAATTCTTTTAAAGCTTTAGTAGTTGAGGGAGATCCTTCTTCATCTTCACATCCATAATGAAGTATCTCTCATGGAATGTTAGGGGACTCTTGGATCTCTGTAGAAGATATATAGTCTAGCATTATATTCATAGGCATTACCTAGATGTTGCATTTATACACAAAGTTAAAATCCAAGGTTTCCATCTTCAAACTTGTTGTAAGAGTATTTTTCCCAATAGTTATTATGTCTCTTCTCATCATGAGCATGGTAAAGGTGGAGCTATAATTCTTCCTCCTAGTAAGTGATTGGAGTCTATTATTAATCATGGTTGTGATAATTCAGGACATTGCTATTGGGTTCTATTATAGTATGCTAATAAAATTTTGAATTTCATTTTTGTTTATGCTCCTTGTAGCCTAAATGACTAGAAGCTTTTTTGGAATTGGCTTGGACACAACTTTCCTGCAACCAATTGGATCATTGCATGATACTTTAATATGATTGAGAATCTAGAGGATAAATTTGGAAGATAGATAGATGGTTTAGAGAATAGTGAACTCTCCTTTTTGCTTCTATTGAAAAGCAAATTGAATTTGTAGGAAGCTAATGAAAATTACCCCTCTTGTAGTACTTCTAATTGGTTTACTTGGAGTAATGCTAGATAAGGAGACTCATACATTTCCTCTAGGTTGGATTAGATCTACATGTTTATGAATGCTTCTATCTAATTTACAACCACCAAAGATGCTCCTATTCAAGCACATTATATCTAGTTTCTAACAGATATTATCCTATTCACTAGATTCTTTCCCTTTTTCGCTACTTCTACTCTTCCAATGATCTTTATATTTTTAACATTTCCTTTCTTCATAGTAGCTCTATGTGATATTTATTGATGCAAATCTAGAATCTACATCCTAAACCCATTGGTGACAATGATTGGATAGATTGATGGATGAATGCTTGTACTCATCTACAATAGTTTTCCAAACATGTAGGTAAATTGGTGACTTATTGACTAAATTCTGATAAGTCTAACCTTCATAAGGAAATCTCCTTATTACAAGATAGTATTAATTGAGGTGAAGCTATTAAGGCTTAATTCTATCATTTGCAATTCACCAAGGAGAACATGCATATTATGGATCACCATAAAGCTAGAGGTGCTTACCTTTGTGTCCATCTTTCTTGGCTTCGTATGGATGACTAGGCTACTAATAAATTTTTTCTTCTACTAAAAATCCTAGCTATTCAAGTTGAAGATAATATCTTTACTTCCAAAATTGACATTTTATAGGCTTTCTTTGTTTTTTACTTTATTATTGTTCGTAAAGAAAATATTAATTCTATTACAATAAATACTTGCTTGGAAGTTATTACTCCTTTTAATCATTCCATCTTTGTTGATGCTACTCTTCTTTTTAAATAGGATCTTTTTAAGGCTCTTCAGCAACTTCAAAATGGCAAAGCCCTTAGAATGGATGATATTCCTATAGAATTTTCAAGAAATTCTAGCCCACTATTTAAGATACTACCTATAGTGTGTATAAGAAAGCTCTTATGAAAGGTTCTTTTGGAAAAGTGACCAATATCAAAATTATTAAACTTCTATCCAAGTTAAAAGATCATGTGTGCATTAGAAATTTGTGCCCTATTACTTTTCTAAATGCCATCTACAAAATTGTTACTAAAGTTATATCCAATAAATTAAAACATTTTCTTCCTCAACTCATGAGCAAAGAGTAAACTAGTTTTGTTCAAGATAGGTATATCTTAGACAATGTTGTTACTACTATTGAGGGTTTACATTGGACTTCTTCCACTAATCAAAAAGCCATTCTTCTTAATCTTGATTTTGCAAAAGCTTATGACATGATTGATCTTTTTTAAGAAGTGTTGTTAAGCATCATAACTTAGGTAATGTTTTTGATAGACACATTATTCTTGTTTTATCAGAGGCCTCTTCAATTATTTGTATTAATGGGTCTTCTCTAAGGCTATTGAGCTTCAAAAATTAGTCTAACAGTGATTTTCTTTAGTGCCTTATCTCTTTTTCATCGTTGTTGATTCTCTTCGAGTTACTCTTAGAGCTCACAATGGTTCTATGAGATTAAAAGATATCCCTCTTCCACAAGATGGAAAGGATCTCGTTTATAGCTAGTTTGAAAATGATACTTTTCTTACTTTTCTTGAGGACCATAATAATTTTAACACTTCCTTTGATTGCATTGACATTTATTGTAGAGCCTTAGGAGCTANGCTTTAATTTGACTTGAAAATTGCCAAATTTTCTTGAAAAGGAACAAATCTATAATATTTTGAGAACCTCCATAGATTATCCAATTACTCTAATGAGTGTTTTTTCATCTATGGTGATTACCAAGATAAGAAATATTATGCCTAAATAGGATATTTCAAGCTTCATTACCTTATATACAATGAGTGACCCATTTAGAGGCCAAGAGAATATTTTGTTGTTCAATAGAGGGGAGGCCCAAGCCCCCATGTTCCTTGCTCACAATGCAAATATCCCAAGAAACTTGATGAAAAGCTTTATGATTATCCTTATTGCCCCATAATAAATTCCTAAGAATTTTGTTCATGCTTTGAAAGGAAGATTTAGAAGGAGACATGAAGGAAGAGTAGTACACATGAGTGGAGCCTAGAATATAGTTAGCTATGATAAATCTACCTACAAGAGATAAGGGTTTATAAGCCCATTTCAAAGCCTTATGTTTCACTTTTTCCACCACNTATTTATATGAAGAATTTTCTCACAAAGCCAATTGTTTTGCTAATCACAATCTCCATCATGTTGATTAATTATTTTCTATTAGGAATTATTCTATTGTCATCTCTTGGCAATATGCGAAAGTTAAATGGGGGTTTCAAAGACAACATACTCCTATTTATCAGCACATTGAGCATGTTCTTTCCAACTTTGGTGTTCCTAAGTTGCACAATAATATTCCTTAGTCTGATGACTAGTTTTGGCCTAATGGTTCCCCTCTGCATTTCCTGAACCTTTCTAAATCCAAATCTTGGTTTCATGTGCAAGAATCCCAATTTTCCACTTTAAATAGGAGATGAAGTATGCAACTTGAGGATCACCATTGGAAAGCTATTTTTCATCATGCTTGGATTTCCAAGGCCCAACCTAAGCATCGTTTCTTTTTTTTTATCCTTGATTCATCAAGGTCTTCCCATTGGACATAGGCTTCACATCCTTGGAGTTGGTTTTTCTACTTGCACCATTTGTCAAGATAAAGACTCTTTTGTGCATTGTTTTTTGGAATGCTCATTTTTTCAACAAATTTGGAAGTGGTGTTAATCTCTTCAAATTTTTATACCTAATCAATCTATTTGTTTCCCTCTATGTATCTTCAATGATGATTGTGTTAACTAACACCTTCAAAAGGATTGAAAGATTCTCCTCTTTAAGATTATTTTCTTCATTTGGAAATGTTGTTTGGATTCCTACTATCAAAACACCAACTACATTGAATTTTACTATGGTATGAAGTGCTCTCTTGCTAGCAATATTCAACGTCAATGTTGAGAACTAGGCTTTGACAATAATATTACTTTCTCATAAGAAGTGTCTTTTTTGAGTAGCCTATTTTGGATTTTAGCTCTTTTCCTATGAGGTGCAATAAGCCTTTTTTTTATTCCACGTGATTGGGAGGTCACTTTGTAACTTTGGGCTCTATTAAGGCTTTGGTTTTATGGTTTTTCTCTAGTTTGTGGTTCACCTTAACAATGCCCTCCCTATTCATCGCACATCATTTCCCCCCTCAATGATATGTACAATGCTAATTTAACTACATCAAAGTTAATTTCTAATGGTTGAAAACTGATGACTATAGAAGATTAGCATCTATGAACTCTTGAGGCACCTCCTATAGCAAGTAATTCATAAAATGAGGTTTGTAATAGAAAAGTATAAATTATCATATACTAACCTAACTTTAATATCATGTTGGAATTTGAGGTTCATAGGAAGTGATAAACTTAAGTCATCAAGGATTAATAAAAAAATGATTAAATAGATCAAAATATAAGGATAGATAATTGATAAGTTGATGATTTTGATATAATACAAATGAAATATAATGCTAAAAGTCAAGAAAATGATAACTAAGAGTAAAATAATTCACAGCGAGTTTATAAGATAATACCATGAAGATCACATCCAACAAAATGATAATCTATAAGACTAAATCATAAATACTATTCTGTTGTATTCATAGTTATAATAATAAATTAGTATTACCTCATTTTATATTTAAAAAAAACATAATATCATATTAGACTGTAATATGAGATCTAATTTTTCTTCATCAAATCTGATTTTATTAGTGCATTTGATATCTCTTTAGCAACTTTATTGGGAAATACATGCAATGTTGCAAGATTTAGTATGTGATCCTTCAAGTAGATCCACATCTTCTTTGCCATTCTACAAGTTACTTGATGATTTAAATAAATCTATCACTTAAAAAATTTGAAAGGTATGTTTTCATGAAAATTATGGATTATTTATCTTGCTTCTTAAGTTTTTGAGTCATTTAAATTTGGTTTAGAAAGATTAATGATTGGGTGTTGTTCATGCACATTAACTATCAAACTCATTTTTTTTAGTAGAATATCTTGATTCGATAATAGTTTCTAAGGATCTTAATATTATTGTTTTTAATCATCATCATGCTTTATTAATTATTTGAAAGTCAACTTCCTCTTTTAATATAATATCTCCTAAATTTTTAAGGGTTCCCTATTTTATTGAATTATTAAATCTTTCATTGATTTTTAAAAAATTTGAAATGGATATTATTTCCTGAATTTGGCTAATCAAACATTTTGAAATCCTAGCTACACCTAGTGATTTTTTGTAGAATTTGATACATGATTGAGGTAGATGTTGATTCACTTAAATGAGAAACTCTTCTGCATACTAGTGAAATTGATTTTGTGCATAATTTTTTTTATTATAATCTTCCAAAGTCATGTTACTATTATCATTGAGAGGATCATGTGTTTGATTTATGTTTTTATATGCTATGGAAAAAGGCTATGTAAGTGTTGTTGATGCATACATTTTGGACACACCAACACCAGGAAAGAAAACTCATTTAAGGAGACTATTGCCTAGGGCACCTCCTCTATGGTATAGAAATCGAATAATAGTCTTAGCTGGAGAGGGCTACATGGCCTTCTGAAAATAGTGAACACAAAAAAGTGAATTTTAATTGGAATGCATTAGCATTTTAAAATAGGTAATTGTCTAAAATAATAAGGAACTACAAAAATGAATTTTTTTCCTAGTCCTAGTGCTATCATCATTTTTGTTGTTGGTTCATTGCAGACGCTGCCATAGCCAACATTACTTGTAGCCACTGGGAGAGAGAAGAAGTTGGATCTCAAGCCATCAAGAGAGACTACCTACCACTATTTTTGTACCACCACATGTTTTGGGAAAGAGAGGAGGCTACCTGTTGTAGGCACCATCCACACTTCACAATCACCAACAAGAGAAGGAGAAATTTGTCTCTACTGCTCACTGCCACCATTACATAATTGGGAGAGGAGGGAGAGAAGGCTTCACCAACTGCAGTTTGTGTAGGATAGCAACTAATGTTGCTAAAATTCTACCATAATCTACCATGTGCATGCTACCATCTTCTACCTCTTGTGTGCTTCTATTGACTGACAATCACAATGCACCACTTGCAGCCTTTGAACCACCATGCATCAACAACCACACACTACCCAAGAAACTTCCTACATTGCCACTGGATTTGATGTCATCTACCCAAGAAAAGGAGTGAGGAGAAAGAACACCTACCTCACCACCATGCATTAGCATTGAATGCACATTGCCACATGCCATTAGGATACTACTGTTGTGTGTCTTCACTACTACTAGTCGCACATCCATCATTCCTTGGAGGGCAAAAGAAGAGATAACCCTACTACAAATGCACAGTAATCCTAGCTAGAGAGAAGAGAGGTTCTAACCATCCCCTACTCACTGCTACTACTAGTAGTTGCCCTAGTTATCCATGTTGTCTACTCTAAGCCATGTCTACCATTGCTGATAGGAAAGAGAGAAGGCCTAAAAAATAAAGAGCCCCTAATTTGAAAGCCCCTAGGAGACCTTGGATCTGATGGATTTTCCCCTATTATAGGCCATTTCAGCCACCCAATAATGATGCCCACATTCTATAATAGCCAAACCACCACCCACGTAATGCCCCACGATCTATTACAACTGTCATGTCAATTACCACAACCCTGTGTTCTCCACCACACACAATCCATCAACTCGGCACCTTAGTATAGCTTCCCTGTCCATTGTAGAAGATATTGCATGTGTGGAGGCTACTTGATATAAATGATCTTCCTACCAATTATGATATCAAGAATCACCACTCCATAGTTGAACACATCTACTTTTTCTATCAACTATTCATTCAAAGCATATTCAGGAGCTATGTGTCCCATAGTCCCTACAGTTTTGGTGGTGATGTGGGACAGGTCCTAGGCAAGAAGCCTGGCCATCCTAAAATAAAAAATTTTAAGGAAATAATCTTTGTCCAAAAGGATATTACTAGTTTTGATGTCACAATGTATGATTCTCACATTGAAATTTCCGTGCAAATATGCTAGCTCTCGTGCAATGCCTAGAATCAAGGAAAATCTTATGTCTTAGCTAAGATCTTTCCTACTTTCTCAAAAAGAGATCTGTCAAGGCTACTATTGGGCATGAATTTGTAGACAAGAAGATGGTGAGGGCTTGTGTTATAGCAACCCAATAGTCAAACCAAATTCTTGTGAAAAATGTTGGAAATAAGCCTCACCTTGCTTTCAAATTCCCTCATAATCTCTGTGCCCTCTCCACTTATCATCAATCTCTTTACAGCCACCTCTCTATCTGAGTTTATTGGTTTGGCTAAATCCACCTATGGCCTTCTTTAGAACTTTCATTTTGAACTCAATAGGATCCCTTAAGTCTATTAGAAGCTTGTTGTTATCTGCTCCAACTTTGGCAATAATGTTTCCGTACAAATTAGAATGTAATATTTTTCTATTATTTAATAATAAATAACTATTATATTATGTATTAAAAATATAATTAAAGACTATGGTATCACATAAACAAAACGTGATAATCATGTTGATACATACACACATATATAAATGATAGGAAGAGTAATAGTTAGGTTATTCAATACCGTTGATGAATAAATATCTATTGTTAAAGATAATAGACTAATAGGACCCTTTTTTTAATTTTCACGGTATTCAAACATATTTAAACATGACCCCGTGCCTAACATGGGTGAGGTTGACATCAATACTTAGCCCCAAAACATTAATTATATGCAAGTGCAAGGAGCAACAAAACTATTAAAATTTTAAGATGATGCAATAAAAAGAAAATGGAAAACATCATAAAACACAGACAAATTAAAACTTGAAAGTGAACTATACTAATCTAAACATGATTAAAATAACCATATAATCAAAAGAGAACTCAACATGGGCCACCCTTATCACACCATCTTATATAATTAAAATAAAAATATATAATTTATTATTTTAACTATATATATATATATAATTAGAATATAACTAAGATCATATTCCCAATCTTCTCACAAAGTAAAAGTCAAAAGTATGTGGACTACTTTGAGCACAAGACTTATACTAAACGTAATAAGGAGGGCAAGCTCATGTTAGATCATGGCTAACTATAACTTTTGGATCTTTCCTTAGGATTCTTTCTTCTTCTTCTTTTGACATTTGAAAAAGGATTATTTACTTATTTACTTTTTTTTTGAATTTTTAAGAATTAGGTTCAAAAGGAGAAATGGAGTTTAGGATGAGGATTGCTGCCAGACCCCATCACACTCAAGAACTTATTACATTGCCAATGAATATAGTCCTCATTCTTTTTCTTTCCTTTTTCTTTTTTGAGAAAACTTTGCTCATGGTGTATTTCATTCTTAAGGTAGGAATTCCAACATGAGTCTGGCCGATTAGTTGCATTGCCAATGAACATGATCCTATCGAAACTTTTCCCATGGTGCAATTCAACCCTCGTGTATGTGCCTTTAATTACAATTTGATGGCATCATAGTAAGTCTCCTAGGTGGCTAAGGATTCTCAAGTGGAGATGAACACATTTCATCCTATTGCTCATAGGGTAGCCATGGATTTTCACACTTAAGGGTTGGGACTCATGAAAAGGAAAATGACATTTTCCATGGTCACCTAGTAATTGTGGCTAACCACTCTTCAACATCACCTATCCTACGCTTACATGATCATGATGATTACGTGAGAAGTTAGAATAAAACCTATCCTCCATAATCTAACATAACTAATACAACTAAAATCTTGAAATTGACTAGGAAGAATCATAGCATTATTAAAATATAAAATATAAAGGAAATAGTAATAAGATATATTATAGAAATCATTTTACTTACATTATTTCCAATGGTGTTATGATGACCCAACACTAAGTAACTCAAATGACCATAATGATAATTAAAATCATATGTAAAACAAAAGCTAAAACCAATCCAATATGCTAAGAAAGAGATGCAAAGAAAATGTAAAGGAGACGTGCAAATGCAACTATATACAAATGAAATGCATGGCAAAGGGGAAGAAAACATGCAACTAAGAGTCTACCAAGTGTCCACGTGGGGCACCTAAGTAGAAATGCTTCAAATAAAATACGATAAAATTCCTATGTAACCTATATCCTTGCATGTTAGCAATTTTGTATACATTGGGGCCAATGATGTCTTTAATTTAGAATGGACCTGACCACATAGGAGAGAATGTACCTTGAAGATTTGCTCAATCAAATGTTCTACCTCTTTCCAGGACTAGGTCTTCTATCTTAAAGACTTCACCATTGTTAAGAGACTGTTTAATAATTTCTTGATAATTATGATAAAGACATAATCTTAACTTGTTTGTTCATTTTCTATCAAGCACTAAATTTGGATGTTTCATAAGATGAGTAATTTTAGATTTCATAAGTTCATCAAGTTTATCTTTCGTCCAAGTTTCAATCTTAGGTTTAATAGGTCTAAGTCGTAGTGAGTCATCAAATATAGCCTCTTTAGGAACATGTTCAATGTATATGTCATTAGAATTTGGCACATGTTCTAATGTTTTAAGGAATATGACCTCATTTATACCTTTATCCTCCCTTAAAGATGGTGGGTCATCGGGAAGAAATCCCTTTTCATTATGATAAGGCAAGATATCTTCATAGATTTCTTCACATTCACTAGAAGTTTGATAGGGTTGGGTGGAATTTGTATTTGGAAAAAGGTTTGTTTTTGTAATTTCACTTACATGGTCATCTATAACATGTTCGCCATGCTCAACCTCAATAACTCCAATGTAAAGATTAGTGTTTTGGTTTTTTAGGAATTTATTTTGTTGCTCGAAGGTTGTTACCACTTGCTTATAAAAGAGTTCTCTAGGTATAATCATATATTTAGATTTTTCTTTGATAGGGATTAATAGTTCTAAGAAATCCAACCTAAAGAAGCCCCCAAACTTGGCTCCAAAAGTCCTAGATAAGAGCACACCATAAGTGGGTGACATATCAACTAAAAAGATATATGTGTAACATGTAAATGTAGGATATTCTTTTAATTGTACCGTCACTCCTTTTAATGACCCTACAACAGATATGTTGGACCCATCAAGTTGTCTTATACTTTTCATTTGTGGTAACATTTGTGCTCCTAAATTCTTACATACCTTAAGTGACATGACACTATTAATTGCTCCAAAACCCATCAAACAATTGTGAACATTATTTCCTAAAATAATCAGAGTTGTTAGGAAAGGAGGTTGATCTTTCTTGCTTAACATGGAATTGTTTGCATTTTGTACTAATAACATGTTAGGACTTTCTGCAAAGTGAACTTGCTAAACAGAATTAAGAAATTATTTTTAAACCCTTGCCATGAGTTGATGGAGGCATTAGGAAGCATCAAGAACCATTGGGTTGCTTTTCTCTTGAATGTTGTCACAAACACCCTACATACCACATCATTTTGTACAATGTTATAGATCCCTAATAAGGTTTCGAAACATTGTATGTGTTGGCGGGCATCACTAGTAAGGGTTGTTGAGGGATTTTGAGATGTCATGGTAGTTAGTAAAGTTAAAGGGATTACTCACCAAAGGATTTTGAGAAACGTAAAGCTTGTCATTTTCTTAATGCTAAAAGACAAGTGACTAGTCGATTAGGGATAGAGGAGGGTTTGCACATAAAACAAAAACTATAAAATATGATTGTTAAAATAAAACTATGAGATTAAGTAAAAAGAAAAGAAAATATTGAAATAATATTTTTTAACAAAAAAACACTAAAATATGCTACTTTTTAAAAAAAAAATTAAGAGAAAAATAAATGCATGAAATTGCAAAATTTTTAAAAATTAAAAAAAAAGGAAAATAGTAAAATAAAAAAATTTTAAAAAATAAAATTAAAATTTGATAGGTAATAACACCACCTTACTAAGGTCGGGATTTAGGTAAGGATCACCAAAACACAAATCTTTAAAAAAAAAAAAAATGGACTAGAAAACAAGGGTTAGAAAAAAAAAAGTTTTAGTATCAACAATTTTCAGAAAATGAAAGTATAAAAAAAGAAAGGTAAAAAGTAAAGGGTCTCAAGACAAAGGTTTTAAAAAAAATCAACAAATGGAAAAATGAAATGGCCACGAGAAAATGATAAACAAAGGGCAGGAAAAAGGCCTTCTTTCTAGCACCAAAAAAGTATTGATGCATAAAGAAAATTTGTTTTAAAAGATTATTGCCTATGCTGCTTGATATCAATGCTCTTCCTGCTGCTTATGTAATCAAGAATCACGACTCCATCGCTGAACACATCTGCTGTTTCTTTCAGCTGTCAGTTCAAAGCATATTCAGGAGCTGTGTGTCGCATAGTCCCTGCGATTCGGGTGGTGACATGGGATAGGTCCTGTGGTAGAATCCTGGCCATCCCAAAATCAAAAATTTATGGCAGAAATCCTTGTCCAGAAGGACATTATTGGTTTTGATGTCACGGTGTATGGTTCTCACATTGAAATCATCGTCCAAACATGCTAGCCCTCGCGTAGTGCCCAGAATCAAGGCAAATCTCATGTCTCAGCTAAGATCTTTCTTGCTTTCCCTAAAAGAGATCTTTTATTGGGCATGAATTCATAGACAAGAAGATGGTGAGGGCCTGTGTTATAGCAAGCCAATAGTCGAACCAAATTCTTGTGACGGATGTTAGAGATAAGCCTCACCTCGCTTTCAAATTCCCTCATAACCTGTGCGCCCTCTCCACTTATCGTCAGTCTCTTTACCGCCACCTCTCTGTCTGAGTTTATTGGTTTGGCTGAATCCACCTGTGGCCTTCTCCAGAAATTTCAGTTTGAAATCAACAAGGCCCCTCAACTCCGTTGTTAGAAGCCTATTGTTATCTGCTCCAATTTTGGCAACAATGTTTCCGTACAAATTCGAACGTAAGATTTTGTTATTATTTAATAACAAACAACTGTTAGATTACGTATTAAAAATATAATTAAAGACTATGGTATCACATAAACAGAATGTGATAATCATGCTGATACATACACATATATAAATAACAGGAAGACATATATAAATGACAGGAAGATTAATAGTTAGGTGATTCAATACTGTTGATGAATAAATACAAAGAGAGGACCCTTTTTTTTTATTTTCACAGTATTTAAACATATTTAAACATGGCTCTATGCCTCGCATGGGTGGGGTTGACATCAACAAGTATGTCAACACCAAGCTACTACAAATACTAATAAGGTTTCTTCTACAAATGTTGTAGATCTAGCTAAGGTTTTTTGTACAAATATTATAAATCTCACAACAAGATATTTTATTGATGTTTTAATAATTAGTTTATCTTTTCTTTTACTACTATTTAACAAAATGTACCTTTGAGGAATGTCCTAGTCAAATTAATTTCAAAGAATTTTTTTTA
Organism: Gnetum montanum; assembly: GCA_015680685.1. NCBI lineage: Eukaryota > Viridiplantae > Streptophyta > Gnetopsida > Gnetales > Gnetaceae > Gnetum > Gnetum montanum. Next base: position 606,707 of record MNCI01026689.1, read on the forward strand.
ATGATTAAGGGCAAATAAATATTTATTCTTAAGCTATGATAGAAACCTATTTTTGATTCAGGTAGTTTCTAAATGGTTCTTCATAATAAAAAAACAAAGGAAGTCTATTGATTCGTGATTATATGCCAAATCTTTAAAATTGACCATATGTTCAAGACATTTTAACTAGTAATAATTCGTTTATAGCTATTGGTCAATATATCGAGATAATATCTTTTGATAATGCTGATTCTATTGACATAGTGAGGACCTCTTCCCCCTCCACTTAATGTTAATATTTTTATGAAATGCCTAATTTCCTACCCTAGAGAGAAGGTTTTTCAAAATTGGTTTTATGAGGAAAACTTGAAAAGCCATCCCCAATACTATTCAATCTTTTCTTTTTATTGATTTAAAGTTTCTCCTCTTTATAGTACATTTATACTTTTGTACTTTAAATTTTTATTTTTAATATATATATATATATATATTAGGTTCTAACACCTCATAGTTATACCAATGAGAAACCATATAGTACTTAGATACATACTATAATATTATGTTTCATCAATAGAGCATGACTATAATTTCAAAGAATGAAAACTAATAATGTATCAAGATACAAAAACTTCTACTCACATAGTAATGTAGATGAGTGTACTACTATAATACAATCTCTCATATAGTGGAACTTGAAATAATTGAAACATAGGAGCACTCTAAGATGTGTAGTTAAATTAAAATTTCATAATTAAGTATTTCCCTTTGGAATCAACCCATAACTTAGAACTTTCAAATCAAAAGTTTTATTCTTAACTTATTCTTAAGATAAGGAAACTCAAGCTAACAATAAGGTATTAGTTAAGTGATAAGAGTCTTGGGTCACATATTCAATTTTAGTTAATAGCATTGAGTTATAAATTCAAAATAGTTTTTGTAAAAGGAATTTTGAAACTATTCAATAAGGTGTGGAGATAGACGGTAACTGGAAATTGTACAATTGTACAATTGAAAGACTCAAAGAAAGTGAAAAATTTATAATTGAAAGATTATCCCATGACAAGGTAACTTCTTCTGATATAATGCAATAAATGCAAAACATATATTTTATATATCAAAGAAAAAAACTCGGCATAGTAATATAATCCTTACCTAAGAGGCTAAATCATAAATGTAATATATATTCAGGTGCGGTTCAAAGCAATCATGTAGGTGAGTAAAAAAACTGACCTATTCACTTGGATGCGAGTACATCACCATCAAAGTCACGTAACCCTGAGGCACTAACAATAAGGACGATTCTCTGAAAAAGTTTCCCACCTTAAGCTCCTAGGTCCTTACCTAGTAAGGTGGTTACCTAGTAAGGTGGATAATACTCTGATGAATGGCATAACATCTTCCGGTGCTCTGTCTCACTGCATCTCATCCTATGCATCAAAAGAATCGGATTCGTGGAAGCAAGGAATTGAGGATTCATAATTTTGAAGGTCTTTGGGTAAGTGTGCTTCAAGAAAAAGTGGGGATGGGTTTGTAGCAGGGTAGTTTTAAATATATTAGCTTTTTTTTTAAAAAAATAAATCTCATATATCATAAAAAAACATTGTAAAATATAGACCAAGTACAATGTAAATCCAAAATATTGTTAACGCTTAAAAATTGCATAGAAGTTTGCAATATCGCCATTAAACTGAAGGGAGAAAATTTGCAGAGGTATAGAGAGCATCGAATCCATTTCCTTACTCAAGAGCCATAATCTGGCCAAACATATAATTTCTGTAACAACCACAATGACAGCAATAAAGTGAAACCCTTTTGTTACCCAATCCAATCTTTCCAAGAATGAAATTAAGCCTCAACCAAATTTACAACAAATCACGTCTACTAATACTTTTGTTCAACAGCGACCTGTGAGTAGCGTAGTAGGGCTATGTTGAAGATGACCACATTATAGGAAGACAACTAAATTAGGCACAGCCCAGTAACTCACCTCACCTACGATGATTGAAAGCCTTTAAGGGAAAAGTAAAAACAAAGCATTATGAGCTTGCATAAGGCCATTGGCCATGTGCTGGTGAGCTTCGTTCCCTCATAAGCAAACAGATTTTTAAAAAAGTTGAAGAAGCATCCATCCGTCATCATGTTCATGACTCATGACCCATGACGGTGACCTCGTTTTGCTTTTTCTTTTTTCAGGAGAAAAACAGCAAAAACCAGCAATGACCAATAAACACGCGTGAACGTGTGAGTCATGGGGAACCTTTGACGCTCCAAAAGGCCAATCCATGCATATGCAATGTTTTCCTCGCACGCCCCGTCCCAAACTTGATTTCGGTATGAACCAAACTTGGCCCTTCTGCCTTCGGTTACCAAAGGAGCCGTTTCGTGATTTCCGTCTGTTTGTTTATTCATTCGTGCTCCCTTGTTTTCTGTGATCTGTGTTATGCCAATGCCATGAATCTTAATTCCCTGCTGCCCACTTAACAATGAAATGAAGTTTCTGGTAAGATTCAGAACAGGAAAAAATAGGTAAGATTTTAATGCACAATGTAGACATCGAGAACAAGGCAAGAATCAAGGCAACTCCGTATATGTATAGATGGAGACAAAATTTTATTGGAAATTATGAAAATTATGAAATAAGTGCCCATTGCGGATTTAATGCATTTCTGTACGCGATCCCGAATCCAACCCCAACAGTTCGTCAAAATTTATCCGAATCATGAATCTCCGGCCCATAGATCTCATCCCATTCCATGAACAATAAATAATATATATTTCAGTGTTAAATGGCCTTGCATACTGGGTCGGTGGCAGCTGATACGTTTTTTTTTGGTGTACGGGAATCATTGTGCCACGTAGATAACTTATATCCACCCATAGTGCCACCATCCTTATTGATATTGCAGCAGAAAAGCAGGGAAATATCCTGGAAGCAGCAGCAACAGGTCATTCATACCAGAATAGTAGGAGCCAAAACTTGCCACTTTTCGATACATACATATATATATTATAGAGCATATCGCTGCAATTCCCTCGAGCGCACCAGCTCGGGCTGCAGGAAGGCACCTCGAAGCTTCCTTGTGATAATGGGGTAATCTGTATGCAGTTAGGTAGAGTTTGTGTATCTTTTTGAAAAAATTATGTTGACATTATTTTAACTGTGTTCGTGGATGATGTCAAAATGTTGTATGCCACTACCACCAAATTGAATATATTGTGTTCTGGATGGGGCCAACGTTGTTCAGATTTTAAGTACCAGGTAATGCTTGCTGTAGGCCTGCGCATTTTTGCTGGATGGAAGAGCAAGTTAGACATATGTGCTAACGATTACCTAATAATTATTAGTTTCAGCTCTTCAGTTTGATCAGTTTACGTGGTTCAGTGTGTGGTCAAAGAGATACTGAGGGAGGCTTCCAGACATCGAGGACAAATTTTATCATGGACAAGGTTATCATGATCCCTAATGAGTTGCTGTTGGTCTTCTTAAATATTGTTCTTGGTGGTGTCTGAGAAGTTTCTCACTACAAACTTTCAACATTTTTATTGTTTGTAGTTTATACGCAGATTGTGCTGATAACCTTCTGATACTTCTGGGTTTCGACATTGTCACCTTTTTTAATTCATGTGCTGTTGACATTTTTGTATTGCTGACTTCCGGTGTATTTGAATCCCAAGGTATATTAAAGCTATGGTATCTGTTGTTCCATTGGAGGTTGAAAATCAACCAATCAATCAGCCAATTCATGGGTTCTCTCACGAAATATGCTGCTGCTTTTTCGTTTATTGTTTTGTGTGTGATTGGCTCTGGGTTTCACACTTGTGGATTGGTGGCTTCTGGAGATGGTGTAGCAGATTCTCTGAAGGTAGTTAATATTTAGTCTAGATTTGTGTCTTCTGTTTTTCTGCCTCCTGTGGTTCTATTGCAAAACAGATGAAATAATTAGAGCTCTAAAGAAGTTTCCAATGCAGATCCATGAACTCGTCTTTTATGAACACCGGGAAGGAATTGGAGAGGATACCAAGTTTATTACTGGAAGAAAATTAAAGGAAACAATGAAATTTGATGAGAGCAAGCGAAGTATTCCAGGGGGCCCTGATCCTCAACATCATTGAGTTCTTCAGAGTTCAGAGTCACTTTGGCAAGTGGGCTGGCAGCACAGGAGGGGACCTCTGACGTTACCATTAATATTAACAGCGATGCCACAAATTCATACAAAATAATATAAAATACTCTATGATGTTCAGTACGAAAGTTAAACTTCTTCTAAGCAGGCAACCAGCCTTGTTTTGTTCCATCATTGCTGAAATGTCATGTTTCAAAAGTCAAAAGTTGACTGTCAGAGTTTCAATTAATAAAATTGTCATTTAATTTCCTGCTTAGGTATACTTCCTGTCTAGTTACATTGGATTTGCAAGGCATAATTCTGATTTACTTTGGCCACGTTAGTTAAAGCATAATCCATCAAGACAAATATTCGATAAGGATGAATTGAATTAATGGAACATTTATCAAAGTCACAGATTTCCTCATGATGTTTTCGGATATCCGTCATTAAATAGGTAAATTGTATCTCCTTTGCTTCTTGGCTTAATGATTCGGTCTGACAAATTCTATTTTAAGTTACCAAAGTTGATGGATTCCGGGTGGTTGGTTTTCCCGTGGTAAGTAATAGACCCTTTCGAATTGAACGAATCGGTCATCATTTGTTAAAAATATAACTGGATTCCAGATATAAACTTTATGAATATAATTGGTTTTTTTTTTTCTAAAAAAAGTTCAAGATAAGGATAAGTCATAAAGTGCTAGTTTTCGGGTGCTAAGACTATAAAGAGGTTAGGCCAAGTTACGCTTTAGTTCATGTAGGAGCCCTTCCGGAGCTTTAAGCCTCAGCCTTCAAAGCTGATGACCCTTTACACGGTTGTAATGACAATGCCGGCTGAAGCAAAGAGCAAATCACATACAAACCAGTAAACAAAAGAATAATAGAGCTCAGTGGGAAACATGAATTGATTGATTGATGTTCTTTCAGAATACCAAGATCCATGTCTTTGAGTAGTTGGAGTTACATAGGATTCAGGTGCAAAATAACCCATAAAATCCGGAGCAGAGAATCTGTCACCATAACCCATGAACAGTAAACAGTTCTCATTTCTCAAACGCATTTTTAAAATAAGGCAGTTACTCATAACGAACAGCAATTGATTACAATTCATGTTAACTTTGTCAGCTATTTTTGCCCGTGATATTTGGTATTTTCTTTCAGCAAATTTTTTGCGCTAACAAAGATCGAAACCGTAAATTGTTCAAACTGATCACATTAAGCCTGTAACCACCTTAATCCCAAGTTGCCAACTGCTATGCGTACTGCTGCTCCATCCATCACCATGAGCAGGCCTATGTCTCAAAAAATAGAACATCGCACCTTGTATGAAATGGTTATAGAAAGGAAAAATGTCAGCACCATGAACAACATATTCTCTGAACTCGTACTGGCCGAATCATATTTGCATATTCTACTTAACGCACATCCCAAAAATTATAAAATACTTGACCTAAAATTGCTATGAATATAAAACAATCATAGAACACTGTAAAGAAGGATTGAAAATGCAAGATAAAAATAAAACAAAAATTAAAAAGAAACGCTTACATCCCTGGATGCCCATGACGTTAAACCTTAACATAACTCTGTGTGGTGCTAGAATTTGATGTCAAAAACAGGGGAGAGAAATCCTGGCATTAAATTAACTTGGATGATATTATAAAAAGCCTTTTGCTATAAAATAGGAAAAAGAGAAAATAAGAAAAAATCTACTGGTTAATCCACATTATATGCTATTTCATTTTCCTAAAGACATTATTGAGCAATCAGCATCATATTTTGTATAGCAGTGTCATTGACAGTAACTCCAAAATTGAGCTCTCGCAGCCTTGGTTCCCAACTAAATCTGAACTCAATGATGTTGAATGTCAGGCTCTCTGGAATATCTCTCTTTCTTTCATCCAATTTCAAGTCCTTCAAGCTAGCTTGTTCTCCCAATGAATTTGGTATCCTCTGGGTGATTGGCTGTGTGTTTCAGCCTGCATTGGTTGCTTGAATTCGTTGGGGAGTGGATCAGAGCGAATGTTCTCACATGTAGCCTAAAACACAGAGCAAATCACACACAAAACAACAAATGAAAAAAACCTAGAGAACCTACGAATTTACTGATTGATTTCAATTTAGATAGCAATGTTCAATGGAGTAGATGGCTTTAAATAGTTGCAACTGCATGAGATTCAGGCACAAAGAAAGGCCACAATAAACAGTCTGCCGCCATAAACTATTAACAATAACCAGTCAGAGAGTGCTCAAACTTCCAAAGACCATGATGAAGAAAAACGACAGAAAATCGTTACAGTTCGTGATAATCTTGTCGTGCATTGGTTTGTCTTTTGATGGGTGGAAGTTTCTTTCTGTAACTTTTTTGCATTAAACAAAGAACATACCAAAATGATGGGATTGAAGCCTTGAATTGCTGGCACCTTGGCACTCAACCGCTATGCATGCTGCTCCTCCGCCCACTAAAAAATGCATTAAGCAATGGTTTTTGGCTTTTTGCATAATTCCAGGCGGAAATGCAGAGAAGGTGAATTTTTTTAAAAAAAGAACATGAGCAATTATAACAGCATAATAACACACACCAAACTCAATTTCGTAGTGGCCACATCACATTTGTAGCATCTTCTTCTACTTACCATAGATGGAAAAAACGCCAAGACCTAAAAACAGCAGCACTATAAAACTTCAATACATGTTTTAAATTCACTCGTGAACCGAATGAAGAAATGAAAAAAAAAAAGGGAAAAAATTGTTCTCTCAATCCCGGGGCCCTTAAAAAGGGACCTCAAAAAAGGTTAAAAGCTTTTGCCGACTCTAAGCGAAGGTTCAGATTCCGGAATGCAGCTAAATCCTATTCGAGAAACGGCGTTTTATACTAATTCGGATCGGATATGTCGTACGTCTGCGTACTACCTCCAATACATTTAAACGCTTATGATATGCTGAGGTGGATACCGCTTCAATTGTCTTTTTCTGTTTTTATTTTTCTTGGAGTGTTTTGTAACTTAGGAAAAAGGTGAGCAACTTTTTAGCTAATTAATCTTTTTATAAGGAAAGCGGGAGTTATTTCTTCACACGTTGGGGACACGGATTCGAGTAGATGGCCATTTTCAAGACCATAAATTTTCCATAATCTTTTCTTTAACTGGCTGTAGCCTGCTTATCACTTGCAAACCACAAGCTTCCTGCTTTAATCAGCTGAGTTAACGGAATCGAGTCACAGCGTGAATTAAATCCCTAATGGTGTCTTCAGGAGGACCAAAACAAGAATCCCTCAGGTGTAGACTTTAGCCTAGCCACAAGAAGTGAAGTTTACCCTATCACCGTCATGAAATTTGTTGAAGGAAATTCTTCACGGTGGCTCACTGCAACGAATTACAACCGCAACTATGTTGTTTCCTGCACAGAAGAAGAATTACAACTGCAACTATGTTGCTTCCTGCACAGAAGAAGAAATTCTAGTTAAGTACAAGGCAAAAACCAAAATTAATTTAGGTTGAGTCCCACAACTTCAATTTATAGCAATTATCTTTTTAGCCATTTTCAGAGCCATTCTTCAACTCTTTGTTTGATATGCTGGAGAAACGTAAAATGTAATAAGCTGTAACCATTTCCAATCTGTTGGAAGAGTAGGTAAAGAAAAAGAAACCGTATTTGTTTTCATTACTGCATTTGATATGAGCTTGAGGAGAGCATTAAGAACCTAGCATAGAAGGAAGAAATCTATCATTTCATTGTTGGCGCTAACGGTTTCTTTATTTTCCACGGAAATAAGCACTGTTTGTGTTGAAAATAACAACTCTTTAACCTTTAACAACTCCTGCCTTTTTTATTAATGAGGCTAAACTTACTTCCATAGCAGACTCTACCTTATAAGCGTAATAGCTTTTCTAATATAAATTTATAATGACCCTTTTTATTTCTACGGATGTGGCATTGTTTTTTGGTGTAGCTCATGTAAAATCAGAATCTGGTACTAAATTGATTTTAGCTTTTAAAAGAGTTATTAAAGTCAACTTATACCCTTCGCTATGAGCTTTCCTCCTTTGGCTGACACAACAATGAAAACATATAAAGCTTTTTGATTATTATGGCTTTTTTACTTTTTCAAATAAGTTTCATTGTGCATGTGATACAGGAGCTAATGTTGTGGCAGAGCTACTTTGGAAAATCCTTGTAGAACCAGAAATAGGTTCTAAAGATTGGTTCTACGAGCTGATGTGGCAAGGTGCATAGTGAAACCAAGAATTGATTTGGAAGCTTTTCCAAAATGAAAAAATATATACTTAGATCAAGCTTTTCAACTAAGCTTAAGTGTGTAAAGGAAATGCTGACATGACAGAGCTAACTAAACGAGCCCTTCGTAGAACAAAAAAAATGGTTCTACAAGCTAGTTTTATTTAGTGCTCTCTTTTTGAACAAATGTGAAAGAGCTATTTCTCATCCTTTTGTAGAGCTAGAAAATGGTTTTATGAAGTGGTTCTACAAGTTGATCTAGATTAAAATTCTTTTAAGCACATACTTTAGAAAACCATTTGAACTGGGCCCCACTGAGTCCTAAAAAGAAGTTTACATGGTAGAGCCATTTCTCGTTTCTTTATAGAACCAAAAATTGGTTCTACAAGTTGGTTCTATGTGAGTTGGGTTAAAAATTATTTTGTGCACATGCTCTTAAAACTTTTTAGCTTTGACCCTGTAATAGAACCAATTTGAGATATCCTTGTAGAGCCAAAATGAAAAGCTTAGTTAGAAGAAACAATTTGGGCAAGCTAAGTAGAATGAAAAAAAAATTCTGCAAACTAGTGCAATGTGCTCATCTGGCAAACAAACACTTTTCCTTCGAAAGATAAGTTAAAAGCTCAAATCTACATGAAACAAAAGCTCCACTATAAAGCCAAAACATGCAACCAAACTCAAAACACACAACAATCTCTTCCTTTTTGAGATTGAAAGAGCTCTCAGAGTAAGCTTGAATGAGAAAGAACAAAGAAGAATCATATACAACCAAGAATACAAGAAAATCTTAAGAAAAAAAATTTGAGCTTTCAAACATCACACTGATCAACTTAGCTCAAACATATAGGTTATAATCAAAGAACTTAACAAGCTCTTAACAATAAGCATCAAGTTGAGTAAGCGAATCACATAGCTAGTTAAAGATGAGCAAATAATCATCATCGCATAGCTCATAACAATTAAGCTTATAGTACAACCAAAATACCACATCCAGTTGATCATACTCACACATCATAATTAGTCAAATAGTCAAGAGAACATTATAACTCAAAAAAGTTAAAATAGATGAAAATAACTTAGCCAACTCATAAAGTAAGCTAAGAGATCTTACAAACTTATACTTTAAGAATATAGAGAAATCAACTTCACTATTTTCAATAGAATGCAGACATAACAACTCATCACATATTAGAGGAAACAATTTTTTAACTAATGAGTAGTGAGCAGTCCCTTCACCCAACCATACAAATCACTAGTGTTCACTAAATGATCTAGTCAAATTCCGTAGACTTTAGCTCTCTAAGTACACTAGGTCTAGGAAGTAAATCGAATAGATGTGATCATTGTCTTCTTAGTTTCACTTGTGAAGTGGAAGTGTATGGTTAAGTGTAACTGAGGCATATGATTTTTGTCATTTTATATTTATTGCTTAAATTACCTAAATCCCAGAAAATAAAGTAATTAAATATTTAAATAATATAATAATTAACTAATATCTTAACTAATCTTAACATAAGCATAAGTTCCCATTTACTGTACACATCCTAAACCATGTTAAAATGTTATTAGGTTACCAAGCATTAAGTGCTACTAGGATTACCAAACATTAATGTATGCTCGAAATTGTTATATTTATGTATATTAATTAATTGTTAATTAATTAATTAATTTAATGCATTAAAGTAAATTACTCGAATAATAAATGAATTAAGTAAACATTAAGCTAATTCCAAATGCTATAAGTTTTGTGAAGAAAGCTCATCTTTATTACCAATCACACCAAGGCGCTCAAGTACATCAGTATTTGAATAAAGATCTGTACACTTATCACTCCTATTGTGGGCACTTAGAAAATATTCTAATTATCAAATGAACAATATGCAAGAGCTTAGCTAGGATACTAACTATGGGATGTCATAAATGTGGTTGGTAAGCATGTATTTATAGGTAAAGATAGACATTGTGTGAATGAGGTCACATCAACGCATCAAACCACACATTGACATGATAGCATCGATAGGATTGCATTGACAACATCCCATCAACACAATCCAAGGAAGACAATTCATCATACCCTCATAATTAAATGAAAGCTTGTCCTCAAGTGAACAAAAGTAGGAACAAGTTTCCTTACAAAAGTTTGGGAACGTATGGGATTATTAACTAACTACAGATACAGGAATTGACATAAAAAAAAACAAAGTGCTCAAGTGTATAGATTTATAATTATTACAAAAATTGGTATTCATGACAACAAAATTGAACACCATGACAAATATTGACAACACAACTCCTTTGATGACTTGAAGACAAGGAAAAAGATCAGATGGTCCTAGGTGGTGGAGGTTCCTGAGGTGTCAAAGGACCTTCTCCTACCTCTGGTGCATGTGGCTGCTATGGCTAAGATTGTAGTTGTGGCTGTCTAGCTACATTTGCAACTTCTAACAGAAGATGAAAGACATTTAGAAATTTTTTTATCTTCTCCTCCTTACTCCTAGGATCATACATAGTCCATGTAGCATTGCCAATATGGGCTAGTATGGTAACATGCCAAGGATAGGGCATTGTAAGGAACAACTCCTTAGCATTGATAAACCAAGTAGTGAATTGTTTGTGTTCAATGTTAAATGCCCTGAGTGCATTCCATAGCTCCTAGTAGTCATTCATTCTTTTGGTTAGCTTCTTTGTTGTTGATCTTTGATTAGTGAAGTTCACCTTGAGAACCTCAAGCTCCACATTTTCTATTTCAAGATTTTGCTTAACCTCTTTATGGTGCTTGAACTCTACCTTGTATAGAAGAGATGAGATAGCCACTTGTTTTTCTAGTTCTAACCTCAACCTTCTGGCAGATAGCATTGCTAGGTTTGAGTAATAGATGTTGGCAAGCTCCATGTACTCTTTCATCTACATGATCTATAGCTCTTTGAGGTAGATTTTAGCTTTGCTATATTCATTCAGTCCATCAAAAATTAGCTACCAAACATTGCCTCATTGTTGAAGCTATTGGAGGGCCTCATTCACATTTTCCTTCTCTAGTTAAATGTGTTTCTGATTGATTTCCTTCTGCAAGTGAACTTGGTTTCTATAATGGTTCTTAACCCTTTTGAATTTGAGGGTCTAATTTTTCCAAGCGGTGATTTCGATGGTAGACTTTAGGCGAAGGATACAAACCTCCTTCATCGAGAGATTTTGATTCTTTGTAGCCAACCTCCTCAATTTAGTGTTTACCCTAACAAGCTACTACTGCTATTGTCAAATGAGTTCAACCATCTAATCTTTTTACATCTTGAAATTTCACAAGTGATGGTTCTTCTAGGTCAGCCTGATGTTCTCTTGGTAAACCTCTAATAAGTTATTATGAATGTTGTAGGTAGTGGCATCTGCCAAAGACTAATTGAAGATTGCTAACTTCTTTATGTACTTAGCCTCCTAAATTTTTTCTTAAAGCTATTGGAAAGCTTCATATCATGCTACATTCTAGCTAAGTATGGTGGGATTAGTGAGGTAGGCTCTAAGTTTCACAACTTCCATAGCCAAACGTTGAATCAAGTTGGGCATTAGCAATAAGGACATTGACCTTAGCTTTAAGAAACTCCAATTGGTTTGCTAAAATGATTTCTGAGATATCAAAGATATCTAGAATCGGTTACCTGGTTCCAACCAATAGGTCCAGCAACTCTTTGTGTTGAGCTACATTGAACCTCCTACTTCTAGCTCTTACGAATACTTGCACATCTTTTAGTGTAGTAACATCTAACACAAATGCTGCAAGGGAATTGAGTGCATTAGCCACTCTATATCAATTACCACATCTACCACCATTTCTTGCCCTTGCTACTGCATCACTAGAACAATTTCCGATCACCATCCTCCAAGTGTACCAAAAAGGTAGCAACATTCCTAGAGATTTTTTGGAATTGCTATTGTTGAGAGACACACACTGTTATATCTTGGATGCTAGGATTTGATCTTGTAGACATCTACATTCTTTGAGCATAAAACATTTGAGTCGAACCCTCCATCCTGTTGATTAATCTTTCCACCTTGTTGACATGACTTAATGTTGGTTTGTAGACAGAGGGTTTACCATCACTCATTCCTACTTGTTGCTACCATAGGAGTTGCTCATAGAGTTTGCACATGCACTCAATAGTATTATGGAAGTATAGCATTGTTTTCTCATGAGTGTGTCATGGTGGTAGCTACTCCCCTTCTATCACCTTGCTAGGTAGTTTCTCTTTCATCATTTCCACCCAAGAGGTGGAAGGAGCATGTCTAATGATATCATTGGAATAGTGGGCTATTCTTCCCTTCTACATAATTTCCAAATGAGACATGGAAAGGGGAGTATTTTTCTCCCTCATTTATTTTCTTTAATATGCTTTTCCATCTCAAGATAGATCATCTAAGGGATGTTGACTAGAAATATTTCACTTAAAGAAGTGCATGCATGGGCAAAGAAGGCTATCATCTTGCTAGGTCTGACTGTTAGATTAAGGTGGTAGGATGCCATTTTGAAGTATGCATGCTCTACCATTGTGAGTGCATCAAACTTCTTATGGTCAATATTGTAGCACCATTAGATCCACTCCTTCTTAACCTCTTGGCTCACTTATGTTGAAATCTCTACCAAGGTTACCCTAGTTTTTAGCACCCTAAAGGCCTAAGAAATGGCCTTCATTAAATAGGATATCAAAATGTCCTTGATTTTCACTATGGCATTGCCCTATCTAGTATTCCAAAAGAGGTATGCTTCTCCCATGTACCATTTTTCATTGAAAGTGAGAATAGACCATATGAGGGAAGTCTAGAGTTGAGCTTTGATATTTTTTGGGGCAACGTCTTGGAAAGATCCAAAGTTTAGTTCAATGAGAATTCTTTTTAAATCTCCCTAAACCTGATTTACCTCAAATAAGCCTCCAATAGAGTAACCTCAAGGTTTGGTCTAGGTCCAAGTGTCTCATCAGTGGAACTACTTTCTTTTGGCTTTTGGAATTTGATGAATAGATTCCACTTTAGGGTCCACATGAATAGGTCTTGTTGCATGTGTATTGGCTACCTATTATTGGGGTTTCTCTTGCTAGCCTCTTCCAAGACTAGGTTTCTTGTCCCTTGGTTGGGATGGTCTTACTTGCTATGAGTGCTTTGGTTTAGGTGCCATATGTAATCACATCATGACCAAGGATTAGCATTTAATGTGTAACTTAGAACATTTAGATTCCTTGTACTGTGGATTAGTTACACTTTGGCTAAGTTGTGATCATAGCGAGTTTGATTATTTTAATATTATTTTATTTTAATGTCTACCAGAGTTCTTTGAGAAGGTTTAACTCATAAATTAGTGATTTTAGTATTATTTTATTCATTAAACCTTGTGGAAGTTAGAAGATTTCCAAAAACAATTTCATTAGAAACCTAAGGTTTGTGGCCTCCATGATGTAGAGCTTACCTTTGATAGCTACAAGAATGAAGAATAAGGTTAATTAGACAATCAGTGTAAAAGGTATGGGCTCTACAAGGTTCTAGGCTATGAAAATTGCAAAAAACTCCTTCACTGTTTTGAAGCAAATGGAAAAACGTTTTAAAGTATTATGCTATATTTATAGGCTTTTGTAGCTATGTTGATGAGATTTTGTATACGAGGTTGCATTGATGTGAGGGGTTGTGTCAATGGGATCCCACCGATGTGGCCAAAAGATAATTTTTTGGACTTTGAAAATGTGACAAAAAACAAAGAGTTTTTACATAAAGTTGGAGTCCATAGAGACCCAGAAAGGTCATCAACATGAAGAAATACTTGAAAAGGGTTAGATAATTCACAAAAAAGAAGTTCTTATTGGGAGAATGATTAGAGAAACTCAAAAAGAAGTATAAAAATGAATGCAACTGACGTAGAGCATGAAGGGTTTGAATGTGAAAATGTCTAAGGATAAGGAACTTAACTAGTCCAACCAAAGAGTGTGCAAGTGGATCCTCCCCATAGTAGGCTCATGACTTTAATGCCCTTGCATGTCTAGAAACTAGGGAGTTTGTGGGTCCAATGGGTGATTAATGATTATGATAAGTTAAAGACTAAATCTTGTAACAATCCACCAAAGAATTTTGAAACATCAATCTAAGACATTAAAAAAAACATGAAAAACTGGTAGTGATGTGAGTAATGGGAAGCATAGGTGGATGAGGTAGAGAGTGGAATGGAGTCCCATATCATGGTCACATAAAGTCCCATGTGGATTTCGTGGTTAATATGACTTGATAATCAACCATCTTTAGTCCAAATCAAAACCAACCACTTTTAGTAACTTCACATTAACACTCCAAGATTGCTCCATCCCTTCAAGACACAAGAGCATTCCCATAGATCAATCACCATTCCTAAAAGAGAATAAAAGAGAGGTAGGAAGTGAGATGGATCTTAGTTAGAGGGGACCTTTAGGCATGGGTAACGTGTCTTTTGAGTTTCATAACCAATGCTTGTATCCCATTATTTTTTCTAAGGGATGTGCTTTGAATTTTCATTATTATTATGATTATTATGTTTTATATATATATTTTTTAATGGAAGCCATACCATGCAAAGACTTATAGCTTCCTATTATTGATCAATAATAGAATGGTGAGAAACCCATGAGAACACTCATGCACCCAAGAGGATAGGCATCTACATAGAGCACCAAATTTCCTTGAAGTCATACATGTGTCTATTCATTTAATCCTTCTCAAGTTTGAAAACTACCAAGGCCAAAGGTTCTTTATAAGTTTCATTAAGGAAGGGACCTCATATTTCCAAAATAAGGAACACCATAGAGTTCTATGGATAGGTGGATTATGTAGACTCATTGCCTATTATCATGAATAAGAAACCATGTCTTAGTTATCAATAACAAAATTCAAATATAGAATCCAAACATTAGCAATCAAATAATAGTATAGTACAAATTACCATCAATTAATAGCTATAGTTGCACTTATTTTTGGTAGCAATAAAGAGAATAAAACAAAACATTAGGAAAACATTAGAAAAATCCAAACCAAATAAAGTAAAATTAAAAGAAATTGTAAAATATTATAGAAAGATAAAAATGTGCTAAAGATGGTGTAAAAAAAGTATAAAAAAAAGTGTAAAAACTAAGGAGCCATTTTAATGGATTAGCATGGATGACCATCTCCTCCATGACTAAGTTGGAAGGAGGAGATCCAAAAAATTAAACGTGCTTCTCCATTTTTTGAGGTGTTCTAGTCATTTACTCACTTAGGCTCATGGAAAGGTTTGATTTGTTACATGTTGACTAGTAGTTTTTTGTTTGGACCTTTAGGTTTGTATATTAACATGGCCCCAAAAGAAAAGGTTTCACAGATAACATAAGGCTTCTCCCACAACATTTGGAACTTGGTTCTTTATGGTATGTGTATGGGATTCTAGTAGAGGACCTTATCTCCTAATTGAAATTTGACTTATTATAAGGTCATGTCATTTCTTGTTGAATGCCTTCTGCACTTTGTTGGATGATAGGGCTACCAATCAGTTCTTGTCTAGCAAGTTGAGGTTCATCAATCTTTCTTTTTGTGTTAGACTTAGGTCAAGGTCAAGGACAAGGTCACAAGCCATTGATAGTGTATGGAGCTTAGTTTTAATTAGAAGTGTTAGTAACTTTCTGTACACAAGCTCATAGGGAAAGTAGCCAATAGAAAGTTTTTATGTGGATTGATAGGCCCAAAGGGCATTGTTGAGTTTTTTGCTCCAATTCCTCCTATATTTACTAATAGTTCATGTTACTATTTTTGTTATTTTCCTATTTGTAACCTCTACTTGACCATTTTCTTGGGGGTGGTAGGTGTTACTTTATGTTTAGCCCCCAAGTGTTGCATGAGTTTTCAAAATGTAGTGCCTATAAAATGCATACCATTGTTAGAAATAAGTGCATGTGGCACCCTAAACCTACTTACAACATATTTTTGTATAAACTAAGCAACCATAGAAGATGTGCAATTGGTGATGGCTACAGCTTCCACCCATTTCATACAATAGTCAATGGCAACTATGATATATGCCTTTCCATTTGACATGGATGAAATGGGACCGATGAAGTCAATGTACCAAATGTTAAAGGGTTCCAATGGTTGAATCAACACTAAGGTCCCTTTATACAAGTAGTCATTTCACCATCATGATGATAGCATTCATAGTAGTAGACAAAGTGGTGAGAATCCTTGAAAAGTATTGGCCAATAAAACCCTATCATGGGGATTTTAATGGTTGTGAACCTCTTAGCATAGTGGCCCCCACATGGGCCCTTGTGAGCATTTTGGAGAATGTGTAGTTGATTAGCATTAGGAACATAACAACGAGCCAAGCCATCAATGCATACCTTGTAAAGGTGTCTATTGATCTCCATAAAGCATTTCACCTAGGGAAAAAACTATTGTTTTTTCCTATGGTCTTAGTCTTGTGGCATCTCTTGAGTGAGAAGATAGATGAGATGACATCAATTGGATTCAGTGGGCATTTATTCAGTTATGACCCCAATAAAGAGGAGTTCATCAGGAAACTAGTGTGATAGTGGGCTCTCCTCCTCTTTGTTATTCCATCACAACTAAGATAAGTGAACAACAACTGCATTCTTGATTTCCTTTTGATCTAACATCATAAGATCAAATTCTTACAGGATCACAAGCAACTGTATAACATTGGAGCTCACCGTTGGTTGGTTCATGAGGAATCAAATTGCACTATGGTCTATGTGCATGAACACTTTGTACCCAAGCACATAATACCTAAATTTTTCCAAGGTGAACACCACCATCAATTCCTTCTTTGTTGTGATGTAGTTTAGTTATGCACCCACAATGCTTTGGATCACATAGTGGATATAGTAGGGATGTTTATGTTTGTCCAACTGTGTGAGCATGACTTCCCAAGCATAGTTTGATGGATTTGTCATGATGTAAAAAGATCTGTACCAGTCAAGTCCTCGTAGAATTGGAGTTTCCATGAGCTTTTGCTTAAGATGCTAGAATGCATGCTCACATTTCTTGGTCCAAATAAACAAAGCATCCTTCTTTGTCAAATCCACTAATAGTTTAGTGATCTTAGAGAAATTCTCAATGAATGATCCATAGTAGCTAGTGTCCAAGAAATGACCTAACATCTTTGACTATTTCTAGCTATCAAGTAATTCCTTGGATGACTCTTTTTTTTCCAAGGTCCACCTTGATCCCTTTTTTAGAAATTTTATGTCCCAAAACAATGCCTTCCTAGACCATCAAATGGATTTTTTGCTAATTAAGCCTAATGTTTGTCTCCACAGACCTTTTTAGCACTTGCTCAAGATGATCTAGAGCTTGCTCAAATGTAGCCCCATAGGTAGAGAATTCATCCATTAAGGCTTCCATCTCACTAGAAATTTACTATTGGAAGTTGCTAAGGATAAGGCATTAGAATGTGGTAGGGACATTGCATAGGCTAAATGACATCTTTCTATATGTGAAAGTCTCCTAGGGACTTGTGAATGTTTTTTTAGCTTGATCCTCTAGTGTGATCTAAATTTGGTTATAGACATTATAACCATGTAGAAATTTGTAGTAATAATGCCCAGAAATGATGTCCAATACCTAGTCCACAAATGGTAATGGAAAGTGATTTTTGTAAGTTGCCATGTTCAACAACTTGAAATTAATACAGATCCTTCATCTATCACCTTTCTTTGGAACTATCATAAGTTGGCTAACCCACTTACTATTTGCAATGGGATAGATAAACCTCACTTTAAGGAGTTTCTCAATCTCCTCCTTCACAATCTACTTTAGTTTGTAGTTCAACCACTGTTGTGGCTACCTCTTTGGCTTGATGAAAGGATCTGTGTAGATGTGGTGCTGCCATATCCTAAGATCAATCCCTATGAATTTAGGATATGACCAAGAAAAGGCTATTGAACATTTGTTGACCACATCCAATAGCTTTTTTTTTTCTACACAAGAGAAAGGTTGATGTTGATGATAACTAGCTTCCCATTGTTTAGAAGACATATACCATTCTGGCTAATAAAGCTTTTAGCTCAAGGGACCCCTATTTAAAGCTTTGAGGAATATATGACTCTCCCTAATTGATTTCATCAGGTTTATCATTAGATATTTGGTGATGAACTTAGTCAAGTTCATCTATGCCTTTAACATAGGCACTTGTAAGGCTCTGAGTTGGTTCCATGCATATTGTTGAACTGCATTCTACATTAGCTGTTAGCCACAAGGTACCCTCTTGTTTTGTGAATTCTACGTATAGGCATCTTTGAATTTCTATCACATTGGAACACTATTTCATGCTATGATAGATGTGCTTTTTATGGTCCATAATTTCTACACACAATTATGCCTTATGTCATTTCACATGATGCATCAAACATGCTTCCTTTCAATCTTTTCAAATTCATTTTCCTTGAAAATTTTCAAGGAGATGTCTTGGATTACTAACCATGCATCAATTGTGATCAACCAAGACTTTTCCATGATGATTGGAAAGTCCCCCTTGCAATTATCAACATGAATTACCAAGAAGTCAGTAAGATAGGATCATCCACACACAGTGGTTACAATGTCCTCCACCAGTCTCAAGGAAATGGTGATGGACTAATCTGCCAACTCAAGATGAATGTTGCTCTTCTTGAGTGGAGGTAGGTTCTAGGATTTGTACATTTTATTAGGGATCATATTCATACCATAACTTGAGTCTAGAAGATTCTTGCAAGGCTCATTCCCAGTGATTTCCAAGTNATTGAGTCTAGAAGATTCTTGCAAGGCTCATTCCCAGTGATTTCCAAGTAAGTGAGAGAAATCCTAGGATCAGATATTTTCCTAGGAAGGTGGCTAGCTTTTATCCTATTCATGACAACATGGATCAACATCATGGTATGCACTTTAGGAGACATCTGATGTAAAGGAACCTTAAATGAGGTTTTAGAGAATGAGGAAGAAGGAGGGTCATTAGCCGTAGGTGTATGTGATGGCTTAGAAGGACTATTGGTTTGAAAGAAATATTCTTTTTAGGGTTTATTTTCTAAATCACTTGGCTACGAAGCTAACTATAAGTTAAAAGCACTCATGGAATTTCTTTGCTGCGGATAGGTAGGAATTTCACCTTGGATGGATGGAGTTGGTGGCAACTAAGTTAAGGATGAAGGTACATGTGTAGAAGGATGAGGAGAATAATATGAAAATAGGGATTCTCCTCTTCAAGATTAAGCTCTATAATATTCAAGAGGGTAATAGTGGTGTTGAAAGGGGATGTGACTAGAAGAGTCATGCAGAGAAATTAGTTGGTAAACATAGTACCCATAGGGATCTGGCTATTGGTGAGGGTATTGTTGCATTGGTGGTGACATCCCTGACAACTGTGGGTCCTACCACTACTTGTACTACTCATGAGGTTGGGGTGGAGCTCCACTCAAATAGTACGCTTGTTGTTGGTGGAACTACTATTAGTATCATTGAGGATAAGGAAACCTCCTAGGTGCTTGCCTTCTTGCCAATCTAGGATTCAGTGCATACATCCTACACTCTTGCAAGTGTGAAAAAATTAAGCAACATCCCTTAGGATGTTCATAGTGGTAGATGTCATACTCACCATCATCATCTATTTTAGATTCTACAACTTCTTCAACAATAGTAGCTTTGCCCTTACTCCTTTGATGGACATGTTCGGATTCTTTCATTCTTCTTTGGTCACGACTACTACCTTGCTCTTTGGACTCTTTAGCAATTCTAGGAGCATTTAAAAAAACGTTTTCCAAAGAATCCCACATTTTATCTACTTTGGCTGATATTTCAAAAACAACATTTTAAATTGGAAAGGTTTTACATTGCATGTGTTCATCAAGTGATGCATCCTCCTCATTGTCACAGAACCAAACTTTCCTTTTTTGAATGGAAGGATCCTGGTTGTACTCTTATGCATTTTTCCTTTTTCACAACTCATCTTCTTATTTGGCCACCTACTCAATTAGCCTTTGGATCTATTGGACTCTAAGCTCTAAAAGTATTCCTTAGGCATAGAACCCAAGAGTTCTTCTTGTTTTTCTTTAGAGTCCATCTATGATATGGCAGAGCTACTTCCTTTGAGAAAATCCATGGCTTGGACACCTATACAATAGAGAGTAATATCTACTTATAGCTACATCCAAGGATTCATGTGTTCCTTGTCTCCATCCTTGGATTTTCTTCCTCAGATTAGACACTTGAGAGTACATTTCATACTTATCATTGTAGAGTTTAATCATTGTACTTCATCAGCTAATTGATTCTGGTTCTAAGAACTAGTGCTAGCTTTCAACTATCTTAATAAGTATCCTTGGGAACAACTTTAGCTTTTGCCATTTTTTCTCAATGTTCTGCAAGGCATAAGCATCATGAAAGACTTGAAGATGATTTTGTTAATTTGTATTATATCCCCCCTCAAATCTGGGAATATTGTTCATATCTAACCTTTTAATTATGTTATCCTTCACATGCCTTGTTGAAATTCTCATAGCCTCTACAATATTCAACATATTTTTGGTTGCAAGTAAAGGCTCATCATAGTCATAGCCTCTGTGATAACCATGATTCCTATGATTTCCTCTAATGTCCCTTCTTTCATGGTGACAAGCCTTCCTTGATTGTCCATGCCCTTGGTCTCTACTAGTATGGTGAGTCCTACGATCATCTTTGTCCCCCTAGTTACCTCCATCATGGTCACATCCTATGCAACTTCAGTCAAAGCTAGAGGAGGAAGAAGATGAGGATGTTGAAGGTGAAGAGGAAGGAGAGCCAACACTAGCATGATGCCTACTATCCCCTCTTCTTTGGTCATGACCATGATCATCATTCTTGTTGTCATTGTGATGCTTTTTCACATTCTTGCCTTGACTCCCATCTTTAGAGTTCCCATGGTCATGGAACCTATTCTTTCCTAAACCAAGATTATTCATAGTGGACTATAAGCTCTAGTTAAGGATCCGCTCATCAAAGACAAGGAAAGGAGAGTTAGTGAATTAAGAACCCCTAGAAAAGAAATCCTCTCTTTCTTTTTGACCTAGTAGGAACAAGGGGTCTGTAAATTATTTTTCCTTCAATGCTTCATAACGCATTTCTTGTTACTAATATTTTTTTGAGTTATGCCTGAGTGGGATGATAATCCCAATAGTCATGGTCATACATAATTTATTTAGCATTAATCCCTTGGATATCCAATCTCATGAGAGTTTGGAGTAGCATCATAGGAATTGATTGATCAGGTGGCAACACAATGTTGTTCTTCATGTCTCTTCATCATAGTTGTTCATCCTAATATAGGATGAAGGTAAAGTCTAGTACATACTCATCAGGATGAGTATAGACCACTCTACATTGTTGGGGTACTAGTAGTTTTGACCCTTCATGTCTTTGTTGATTGGATGTATGCTTGAACAATGGTGTTGATTTAGCCCTGTGAGAAGAAGAAATTTTAGTTGGAAATAAAAATAGTGTGCTTTTACTACTACTATTATTATTATTAATGATTCTAACTTTTACGTTCATTACAACATCATTGAATAATTTCACTAACTCCTAGATAGCTCACGTAGCTAACTAATGTCCTTAGCAACAACACTAATGATGAGTAGCAAGTAGTCCCTATGTCCAACCATATGAATCACTAGCATTCACTAAGCAATCTAGTTTAATTCGTAGACTTTAGCTCTCTACGTACACTAGGTTTAGGAAGTGAATCTAATAGATGTGATCATTGTCTTCTGAATTTCACTTGTGAAGTGCAAGTGTATGGTTAAGTGTAACCGAGGCATATGATTTTTTTCATTTTATATTTATTACTTAAATCACCTAAGTGTCATAAACTAAAGTAATTAAATGTTTAAATAGTCTAATAATTAACTAATATCTTAACTAATACTAAGATAAACATCCATTCCCATTTTCCGTACACATCCTAAACCACATTAAAACATTATTGGGTTACCAGGCATTAAGTGCTAATGGAATTACCAAACATTAATGTATGCTCGAAATGGTTGTACTTATGTGTATTGATTAAGAGCTATTAAATTACTTAATTCGATGCATAAAAGTAAATTTCTCAAATAATAAATACATTTTCTAAACATTAAGCTAAATGCTACAAGGTTTGTAAAGAAAGATCATCTTTATTACCAGTTACACTGAGGTGCTTAGGCACATTAGTGTTCAAATAAAGATTTATATACTTCTCACTCGTACTATGGACACTTAGAAAATATTCTAACTATCAAATGAACAAAATGCAAGAGCTTCTCTAGGATACTAACTATGGGATGCCATAAATGTGGTTGGTGGGCACATATTTCTAGGCAAAGATAAACATTGTGTTGATGGGATCGCATCAATGCATCAAACCATGCATCAATGCAACTGTGTTGACAACATCCTATCAACGTAATTCAAAGAAGACACTTCATCACTAACAAAAACATCACAAAAAATAACATATACTCCCCTTTTTTGACAAGAAAAGGTGAAAGATAACTTCCCCTAACAGTAAGCAAATCAAGCTCAAAACACATACAAAAAATATAACTATAATAAACAAACAGGTAACAAGAAAACACATATATAGACATCACCTAATAGGAAAATTAAATTAAAACATACATACTCCCCTTGCAATAAATATTGATAGCTCATAATAGAACCCTAAACTAGTACTAAGACTTTTTAGAAGCTTATGTATGTCTAGGCAAAGTATTCACACCTAGTAATGTTCTTAGACTTAGAAATATTTCCTTATTTAAAGATTTTGTAAAAATATCTAATCTCTATTCTTTAGATAAAATATATGACAATTTTATTATTTTTAACTCAACTTGATCTTTGAGAAAATGATATTTAATCTCAATATGTTTAGTTTTACCATGAGAAATAGGATTTTTAGAGATTGAAATAGCAACATTATTATGACAATGGATAATTATTCAATTAGAGAATGCTATACCAAAAATATTTAATACTTTCCTCATCCAAAGAATTTGTGTGTAGCATTAGGAGGCTGCAATATATTCTACTTTAGTTGATAATAATGCTATAGAGTTTTTCTTCTTTCTCAGCCAAGATACGAGTTTATTATCAAGAAAATGACAATCCCCACTAGTATATTTTCGATCATGTTTATTTCCTATCCAATCTACATCTATAAATGCTTGTAATTCAAAACTTCTACTTTTTGGATACCATAGCCCATGACTAGATATACTTTTTGGATATGTAAAATTATTTTAGCTACAACCAAGTGTGATTCTTTTGGTTTTGACTGATATCTAGAAATCAAGCCTACTATAAACACTATGTTTGGCCTGCTAGTTGTAGTATAATGCAAGCTTCCCACAATGGATCTATATAGTGTAGCATCAATGTGTTTCCTATCTTCATCCTTGCAAAGGTGTACATTTGTACTAAGAGGAGTTGCAAAAGTTTTAGCTTCTATCATGTTAAGATGCTTGAGCATTTGTTGAACATAAGTTTTTTGTAAAATAAAGGTTCCATCCCTAAGTTGTTGAATATGTAGATCCAAAAAATGAGATATCTCTCTTATCATAGACATTTCAATCTTTGATTTCATATCTTTAACAAATTATTTACCTAAATTTAAGCTTATTCCTCTAAATACTATGACATCAACAAAAATATAAGCAACTAATAACCCTATATCATCCTTTTTAATATAAAGGGTACTAACTAGTGGAGCTTTTAGATATTCATTTTCTACTAAATATGAATCAAGCTTAGTATGCCACATCCTAGGAGCTTGTTATAAGGCATATAAAGCTTTGTGTAGATGATATACATGATTTGGCTTTTTAGTGTCAACAAATCCTTCTAGTTGTTCTATCTATATTATCTCTTCTATCTCTCCATATAGAAATGTTGATTTCACATCCATGTTGTAGAGCTTAAATCCTTGATAAGCTATAAAAGTTAACAACATTCTAATATATTTCAATCTTGCAATTCGAGTAAATATATCTTGATAATCAAGTCCTTCTATCTAGAAAAGCCTTTTGCTACTAATATTTCCTTATTTTGGATTACTTCACCATGATCCTTTAGCTTATTTGCAAATATCCACTTGGTTTCAATAACATTAGCTCCTTTGCATAGTGGGACTAGCTCCCAAGTATCATTTTTTATAATTTTCTTCACCTCATCATCCATGGAATTCTTCTAGTGCTCACTTTCAAGATCTTCCCTAAGTATTAGAAGAAAGAAAAAAGTAATGCAACATACTAATAAGTCATGATCCAGTATTTTAACTCTATTTTTCCTTGTCCTTTGTCTAAGAGGTGTCCTAAGGATATCAACAATGGATTTAAACCTATGTGTTCTTCTCCTTAGGCCATCATCAAATGTGGCCTCTTTTTCTTTTTGTACCTCATCTATTCTTTTTCAATCTCATTAGCTTGTTCAAATGCTAGAATGACATCATCATTTTCTTCTTCATCTCCATTCATACCTTTCTTAGCCATATTGTTAGTATCTTTCAATAATTCATCAATCTTAACATGATGTGTTTCAACAATCTTTAATTTTTTTAAAATTTAAGCAACAAAAAGCCTTTGAATGACTAGAATATCCAATAAACAAACCATCTTAACAATGTCTATTAAGCTTGTGAACATTATCTTGATTTTGAATATAGCACTTGCTACCAAAAATTTTGAAATATTAAACATTAGTCATTTTATCATAACACATTTGATAAGGAGTCTTACCATTATCAACTCTTACCAAATATTTTTTGATGATATGCATAGCTATTCTGGTTATCTCATTCCATAAATACCTTGATACATTCTTCTTGTTCATCATCGATCAAATCATTTTGAGTATGATTCTATTTTCTACATTACAACACCATTTTTCTCACATGTTCTATTTGATGAGCACTATCTCTTAATACATGAATCTCTACATAGCTCATAAAAATCATTTATGATGAACTCATCTCCATTATTAATCCTAATATCTTCAATTTCAAGCTCTGTTTCAGTTTCAACGATACTTTTAAATGTCTTAAAACATTTAAATACATCTGAATTTTTCTCAATACATGTTAGCCACTACATTCTAGTATAATCATAACAATAAGAAAGGAATATTTACTACCATTGAAACTAGCTATATCAAAAGGCCCACAAACATCCATATGTAGTAATTCAAGTTTATCATTACAATGAAAGTTCACTAGCTTAAAGGCATCTCTAGTTTGCTTATCATGTTGGCATGTAGAATATACCTCTTCTAGATGACTTACCCAAGGAATTCCTTTAATACTTTGAGCGTTGATGAGAGCTTGTATGTTTTTTGAACTTAAGTGTCCTAGTTTTTTGTGCCATAACTTGCAACTACTTATCTTAGAAATAAGAGTCATACATTAAGGCTACTCATTTATAGAATGTAAATTATTTCTTGCTTGAGTAACATAGGCTTTAAAATCCTTTTCTTATTCTATAATACATATTTCTCATTCATAAAAAAAATATTATAACTGTCTCTTAAAAACTATCTTAAGCTTAATAAGTTATAATGTAAACCATCAACAAACTAAACATTATGAACTTCAAGAAAATTATCATGAAGTTTAAATAAGCTAATACCTCTTACCATAACTTTACCTTTGTTATCAAAGGTTACTATTCCTTCATTAAAGGGTTTTAGTGTGATAAATTTTGCTCTATCATTGGTCATATGTTGAGAGCATCCATTAGTAAGAAATTATGTCTCTAGGCTGCAAAAGCTTTTAAAGAATAATTGTTTATGAACTAATGATTTTTTATTATGGAGATTGTACTTGGATATTTATCATTACTTGATCGTTTATTCCTGATAATATTCTTGAGTTGTTTTGAGCTATGAGTAAACTTACTAAATAAATCAAATGTCAATTGAGTAGCCTTACTTTTCATATCCTTCTTTAGTAGCAACACCTTCTCTTTTAGCTTTAAATTTTCTTATTAGGCTAATTCAAGCTTCATCTTATAGCTCTCAATTTCTTTCCCCCTTTGTTTTAAAACTTTATTTAATTCTTCATTAACTTTAACCACCATCTCCAATTGCTTCATTAGCCCTTCTATATCAATGTCCTTGGTTTCTTCATATTTAGTTTTAGCTATGTCTAATGAGTTTGATCCATCTTCATCTTCACTTGAATTTGTAATCTTAGTAGTACTAGGAATATATTGTTCATTTGTGTTAGTATACATAAAGCTTTGAAAATCATCATCTAAATCATAATCATAAATTATGGTTGGAAATGAAAATAAGTCTTTATTGATGCCAACATCACCCATGCTAGGAATGAGGCCATGACTTAGTAGTCTAATCACTAGGGCATAGCTTCACAATTTGAATAGGGGTGCTTTCAATGAGAGGTATCATTCAACCTTTAAATTATTTATTGTTATAAGAGATTATTATCATCCATCAACACATACATTAATTATAGAATTGCAATATATGTGTTTCTTATAAAAGATGCTATACTTTCGATCATTGGGTGATCCTCCTAAAATTTGCTTGGGTTAGCAGAAGAACATACAAACTTCATTAAGACATCTTAAATGCTAGTGTGAGTACATACCTATGAGCATGCATGCATACATAAACATGAACATGAATTGGAAAAAATTCTAACTATTTCTTCCATTGAGTAAAAAAAATTCTAACTATTTTCTGCAAACATAGGTGAAATTCCAACATAAAGAAACTTGAATTTGCAACCTTTTTTTCATTATTAAACTACATCTCACTATTCTACTCACCTTGGTTGAAAATAAAAATATTTTTTACATTATTTAATAGATGATGATAGCGTTGCAGTGAAAACATGGCAAGGAAGTTTTGTCCCCTTCCTAGATGAGGATGAGTATTACTGTTATAGTATTATCTATGAGAATTATGGTAGTTATCCTAGTTGACTAGTTAACCCAAGTCCATATAGGTTTTAGGTTAAAAGAAAAGTGTAGGGTGTTATGGGTTTCATTGTACAAGGTTGAATTGGCAGGATTAGAGATCTTAAAAAAATCAAACATTGTAAAAATGGATGCATACCTATGCTATTACACCACATTTGAATAGTCAACTATGGCCATTAAAGAAAAGTTTGATCAAGTTATGAACCTAGGCTTCCATTACATTTCATGGTTTCTGGGGAAGCAAGTTAGAGGGCATGTGTCTCTTAGGGTTTAGAACATCAATGTCAAATGTGAAACCAACACCAAGGATAATGTGTTGGTGCTAGTGGTGGCATTTGTACAGTATAGAGCACTTGCAGAGAAAGTTGTGGAGGCTGTTTACAAGCTCACCAACACCACGTCCCAAATTCAAGCCTATGTTTTTTATGAGATAAGATCTGCAATTCCTAAAATGAATTTGGATGATGTATTTGAGCAAAAGAGTGAAGTGGCCAAGGTTATAGAGAAATAACTCAAAAAGGCAATGATGACATATGACTTCAAAATTGTGCAAACTCTAATTGTGGATATTGAGCCCCATGAAAACATAAAGAAAGACATGAATGAAATCAACGTGGATAGCGCAAATAGTGGAAAGCGTGATGGATGTTACATAGGTAATTGATGTGTTACTAGCAAACATTACACATTGTAACTAACATGGGTGAGTGGAGGACATTATGTGGTAGACGTGGGCATTCATGAAACCAGCAAAGAGTTGGTATAAAAGGAGTAGTAGTAGCAAAGTAAAGAAATAAAAATTATTGGAGATCTTCCTTTCTCCAGGAGGGGTAGGCACATCAACGTCAACAAAGCATAGGTAGGAGGTCTCCCTCTCTCTAGTATGGTAGCGTGACATCAAGACCAGTGATAGTGGATGTTGGTCAATGGGTGGCAGTGCATGGCATTAGATGATAGTTAGCAGAAAGCAATGATGACACATGGGGATGATGATCTCTAGGCCTCCATCTTTCCCAATGTCGACTAGTAGTAGCAATTGGAGAAGTGTCGATGAGTAGCGGTGGTCATGTGGGAGCTATAGGTATGAATCGTGCAGAAGCTATATGCAGCACATGGTAGGTGGCAGTGGATAACACATGGTGCATCTACAAGTTGATGATGGAAATTTTTTTCAACAACAACAAGGAGCATGTGAAAGCAGAAAATAGGAGGTGTGTGATAGTAGACAGTAGGGGATGCATGGTAGCAAACTTGTGGCAATGAGCAGTGAGTAGTAAGCATAAATAGTTGCATGTGATGGTTAGCATTAGCAGTGTCAAGAAACAACAACAGTGCATGATGGTGAGTATTAGGCAACACATGGCATGTGACACAAATGGTAGCTTTCCATAGCACATCCCTACATAGGGGGTTTTCATTCTTGCACAACAAGGTTTTCTGCCCAGCAGTGGGTGCCATTGGTAGCAATAGTGGCAGCCTGAAGTGATAGCGAATGGTGGCATATGGCGATCATGCATGATGACGAGGGGCTAAGATCCCCATTTAAATGTTTAATGTCACATAGCCTTCTCTGGGTTTTCATACCCATATGGGAGGTGCCCTAAGCAGTAGTCTTCCTAAATAGGTTTTTCTTTGGGAGTTGATGTGTCCAAAATTTACACATCAATACCTTTTTAGCACTAGAAGGAGGGTCATTTTTAAGCCTTTGTTTTCCATTTTCTAAAATATTAACTTTTTGATTTTTTTTTCTTTTTCATGAAAATTTTCTATTTTATTTTTCCAAAAATTTCATTTCTCAATCATCTATTTCTATTTTCTATTTACAACCATCTACTTTACAATTTTTGAATCTCAGTTTTTTGTATTTTAGTTACTTTAAAATTTTAGTTTCTTCTTTCAGTTTTCTTTCTTGGTTACCCAAAACCTTTATTTTCCATTTATATTTCCTGTCTTGGTGAAAATCATTTATTTTCTAGTTATTGTTTCTAAAATTTAGTTTCTGCTACCTAAAAATTTTTGTTTTCTAGTTCTTGAAAAATTTTATTTGCCAATTTCAATTACTCAAACCTTTATTGGCCTATTTTTTATACTAGTTCTAGTTAATGATAAGATAGTTTCAATTTTATTTCTCTATTCCAGTTTTATTTCCAGAATCCTAAACCTTCTTTTTCTAGTTCTGATATTGGTAGTCGTTACCTTAGTCCTAACTTTGGTGAGGTAGTTTTTATTAATTATGTTATTCAGTTTTAAATCTACTTTTCTAAAAATTCTGCATTTGTTGTTTTTCTTTCAAGGTTTATATATAGAAATTCTAGTATTTCTTCAAATAAAAAATGATAATATTTAAATATTTTTCTATTTTCTTTATTTTTTATAGTTTATTAACATTTTACATTTTCTGTTATTTTTCATTTTATGAACGAATCTTCCTATAGAACATCTTAACAAAGAGCTTCTACTCCTACCCCAAGTTGAGTAGCTACCCATCATTTCACTTTAAGAAAACAATGAGCTTCACGATTTCCAAGTTCTATCCCTAGAAGAACTCGAACTAGAATGGTAGCCAATCAACCCCCAGCTCCCTTGGTGAGCAACCCTTTTAACTTCACAAACTATCATGATATTTTGAAATTACTTCAAAACATAAATTTGTTCTTCAATCCTAGAACCCCTACTAGTGATGTCCACCAACATATACAATGTTTTGAAACCTTATTAGGCATCCATAACATTGTCTAAAACAACATAGCATGCAGGGTATTTGTGACAACTTTTAGGAGCAAATCCACCCAATGGTTTTTTATGCTCCCAAATGCCTCTATCGACTCATGGAAAGAGTTTAAAAGTAAGTTCCTACTTTAGTTCAATAAGTTCACTAGCCTTACCATATCATCAAGAAATTTCACAAGCCTAAGGAAACTACTCAAGAAGGCATCTGGGATTACAGTCTAAGATTCCTACATCAACTTGCTTATGTGCCAAATGAGATCCATCCACAACCTAATGGTATCCTCAATTTCTACCTCTCTACCATTGACCCATTCTTTGTCTATGCTATTAAATCCAATCCCAATATAAAAAAAATACAAGGAGCAATGGATAAAGCTATTGAGTTGGAATAAATTACATTGATAAATAGCATTCAGACTCAATTTGGGATGATGAATGTTAGCAATCCTATGTAGTCTGCCCCTTTACCATCACAAGCTTTCTTGATGAATAATACTTTGTTTTAAATGTTAACTCCCCTTCAAATGACTCAACCTACGAGTAGTTGTTTTTCGAATCCCATATCCTCTTCATTTTTACAATTAAATACTAGTTTAAGTGATGATCAATCAAAAGTTTTGATCCAATTCATCATAAATGCGAATGGAACATCTAGTCCTAATGCATCCACTTGTCAAACAGAAGATCAAATCATGCAAATATTAATGTCACTTCAAAAGATTTCCAATGAAGTAGTTGAACTAAAGCAAAATAATAATAAATTCCATATACAATCTAAAAAATCAATCATATCAATCAATGATGATTATTATTGTCTTCATAACACTAGGCAACATTTTGAGAAAACTTGTCCTTAATTTTTAGCATTATATGGTGACAATTCCCAAAGTCAACAAAATGGAAAAGCCCCAATTATGATCTTGAACATACCTCATGAAATAGAAAATGAGGAAGTTACTTCATTTGAATAAGTTATGGTAAGTGATCCCAACCCACATAACACTCACTACCATAGACTTAGTGACATTATGAACATCACACAATAACAAACTAGGAATAATGCTTATACTCCTTCAAACAAAAGAATTCCTAGTCAAAATAACACACATAATTAAACTAGACCATCCCAAATAAATATCCACCAACAACCAAAATTCCCTTCAATGCTTAGAAAAATTCCATCTTGAGGATTTGAAAAGAGTTAAAGCCAATCTTTCAATATACGATCTTCTACATTGTAATGAAATGAAAGATGTGATTTAAAAGATAGTTTATACACTTGCAACTAATAAAGAAAAATATCCAACAACTGAAAGGAAAGTTCCTTTGAAAGAAAGTCTTAATGCGTTATCAATACAAAATGCAAGAAATTCCATGTTGAATAAGAAAGATCAACCACCTTTCATAACAAATTTAGTCATTTTGGAAAAGAATGTTCACAATTTTTTGATGAGTTCTGGCACAACTATTAGTGTCATGCCACTTGAGGTATGTAAAACATTATGAGCATGGATGCTACCACAAGCAAGAAGTGTGATACAAATTTATGGATCTAATGTACCTCTAGTAGAGTCATTAAAGGAAGTAAAAGTACAACTTAAATAATGCCCTACTTTTATATGCTATACAGATATTTTAGTAGTTGAGATGTCACCCACTTATGGTGTGCTTTTATCTAGGACTTTTGGAGCCAAGTTTGAGGGCTTCTTTAGGGTATATTTCTTAGAATCATTAATTTGTATTAAAGAAAAATCCAAATATATGATCATACCAAGAGAGCCTTTCTATAAAAAAGTGGTAACAACTTTTGATCAACAAAACCAATCTTTGGAAACTTAGAATACTAATCTTTATATTGGAGTTATTGAAGTTGGGCTTGGCGAACATGTTATAAATGACCATGATAGTGAAATTTCAGAAATAAATCCTTTTGCTTCTAGTGAATGTGAAGAAATCTATGAAGATGCCTTGCCTTATCATCAACAAGATGGAAAAACATTCCTTTTGGGTGACCCACCACCATTAGGAAAGGACCAAGATATAAATGAGATCCTAACCATTAAAACATTAGAAGGTGTGCCAGATGTTGATGACATATCCATTGAACATATTCCTAGAGAAGAAAATTATGTTCCTGATTTATTAGCTCAAATGAACACTACTTTAAATGCCCCTTTTAGTCACAATTCTTGGGATTTTGAAAGAATTATTAAAAAGGTTAACTTCTATTTTATTCCAAATAATATCTTTTCTTTCTATGTTTTAGTAATGATGATAATATTTGATGAGCATAGAGGTACCCCTATGCCCAACCATACAAATCACAAGCATTCATGCATGATCTGGTCAAATTACATGGATGGGACTAGTTGTGAATTGAAATTGTTATGCCTTGATCACAATTCACTATCTTCTCACTTGGACTAATGGTATCTTTGTCACATATGGTTTAGTCCAAGGTGAGGCATATGTGATTGATGTTGTCTGGCCTTAAGCTACTCGTAATGATAATAAAGAGATTAATTAATTAAGCTAATTAATAGTGGAAATTAGAATCTAAACTAGCCTATGTGTGATGAGTATCCATTCCTAGTCATCCACACATGCCTTGGACTTTTTGTAACTACCATTTGGATTACCAAGCATACATCATTGGGCTTACCAAATGATACACTATTGGGTTACTAAGTAATTACACTTAAGCCCTCACAATTAGTCATACTCATTCTGCTTAATGATAGGAATCATAAAGAGAAGTAAATGGAAACATTGACTAAGGAAAATGGTAAATGATTAAACAATTAAAAGAAATAATAAATCTAAGTGGATGTTACAATGATGAAAACAATCTTGATCTTTATTTCTGATCATGTAACATGTCCAAGTACATCACTCTCGAATAAGGATGTCATACAATCACTTAACATCACACTACAGGCATGCACTAGGAAACAATAAAACTAAAAATCAAATATCTATGAAAAAGATATCTAAAATCCATCAACCAACTATATCTCAATTGTGCACCCCAAGTGTTGTATTTATAGGTTAACATGGAAGAGACAATGTTATATATCTAACATCGTTTTTTGGGACTTGATATCATGTATCTAATATCAAGGCTCCCATATTAGGTATCTTATATCAAAGTTGATAAAATCATGACTCATCATACCCCTATGACTGAATGAGAACTCATTCTTGAGTTAAGAAAAATGAGAAACAAGTTTTTTACAAAATATTGGAAAGGTATGAAATTGTTTACTAACTTAAATAAAAAAAATTGACTTTTACATGTTGTAGTGGTGTTTTAAAAAAAAATTGGACACAACATTACAAGACAAAAAATTAGTTCTTAGAGGTAGTGGCTCCTTCATTGGTTACTTCCCTTTGTCCCTAGGCTTATGAAATTTTTAGCAGTTGAGTAGCACCTGCAACATTTCTTCTTGTATCCTTAATTCATGTACCATCCAGGCTGCTAAACTAATGTGTGTTGGCACTGATATGTCCCATGGGCATGGTAGCTATAGAAACATTTTGTTGGCTTTCATGTACAAGGTCGCAAACTACCGTCATTCCTTCTTAAAGGCCCTAGCCTTTTCATTTAACTCATGATGATCTATTAGTCTCTTGGCCAGGTCTGATGCAACACCTTTCTACCCATGATAGTAAGCCTTAATCACCTATAGCTTTGAGTTTGCTACATGGAGTTTCTGTAAAGCATCTTTTTATCTACAAACTCTTTTTCATATAATGCGTAGGTGGTTGCTACTTGCTACTCTAACTCATTTCTAGGCTAACCTGCTATTAACTTGGCAAGGTTAGCATATTGGAGGTTAGCCAATGACATGTATTTCTTTAAGTCCTCAATTTGTAGGCCTTTATTCTTCACTTACGCTTGGTGGACCAATGCATAACTATCTAGGATGAACTGCCAATTAGGATTTTGCACTAACATGGATCTAATGCAAGCCTTTGCCATTTTTATTTCCTTTTTGTTGATCTACTTATACATGCCAAACTGGTCTTAGAAGTGCTCCTTCAACTTCTCATGCTTTTTTTTCCTCATTTTTCTATGTGCTTATTTCAATTGCAAACTTTTGACAAATGATGTGGACCTCCTTCATCGAGAGGATTTGATTCTCTGTGGCCAATCTATTGATATCATGGTTGACCATCACTAGTTATTCACTCAACTAGTGGACACTTTCCTTCAGAATGTTCTTCTATTTCTTGATAGTGATCAACCTCACATTATCTATAGCAAGCTATTTATTTTCTTCTTTTGTGGTAGTTAGTGCCTTCATATGTGCATAAGATTGTGTTTTAGCAGTAGAGGCATTCCAAAATACCTTCTTCTTTTCTTACTTAGTAGCTTTGTTCTCTTCGACCAATTTGTTTAGCTACTCTATTTTGAATTGATCTAGGTAGTCAAGTGCGACAAATCAAGTAGGGTCCCATATTTCAACTCTCAAGGTAGTTAGCTCTTATTGCAAACATTGCACTTTTGCTTCTCCGTGTACCACCATAGTCTCAGCCGTGACCAACTTCCCTTTGATGGCAATGAGGTCTAATTGAACTGCGATAACATCACTAGGGATGTCAAACAAGGTGATCATTACTTGTTCCAATTGCAATAATCTATCTAATACATCCACATGGCCCATAGGAATCATTGAATTCCCAGCGAGCATTTATGCATCTCTGGTCCCACTCAAATCCATTAGGGGCATAATAGACACATTGAAAGATTTCTTGATGTGATCTATTATCACCTTTGTTATGCTTGTTACATCCTAATGCTACATGATCACTATTGTGGCACCTTCTTTTGTTTCAAGGATCACTTGGAAGGATGCAGAGTTACTAGAGGTTTTTCATGACCACAGGGCTTTTTCTCTTGATTGTAGCAAAATCTACCCCCTTGTTAGATTGGAAAAAATAGCAGGTTATAGAACATCGTTGATGACTCTAAAGAGGTTTGACTCATCTCTACTCCCTCAACTAAGTGTTTTAGCAATTCTTTGCAAATGGCTCATTGAAGACCTATATTGTTGTAGTAGTGGTGATGGAACTTATGTCTCATGACATTATTTAGGATCTTGTTCTATTTTTTTTCTAGTTCCACTTCCTTCCTTGGTTCTTTTTCCTCGCCAAATTTTTTCCTTGATGTTGTAAGCTTAAGCAATTCAATGAAGAAAGCATTTTGAGCCCTCTTGGGAACATCATTTGTGTGCCCTAGGATTCCAATGCACTTACATAGCTTCCAAATTAGGCAAGGAAATGGAAGTGTTGGCTTCCCTACCTTCTTCTCTTCAAACTACCTTTGAATTTCTATGCAATATAAATAGGAAAGGTTGACCATGTATTTGTCCATTAGTATGGCACTTCCCCTAGCTACATACATTGAGATTTTATTGAGCCCTTTGGTTGGGAAGAGATGATATGTATCCATCTTGAAATAGGTCCTTTCTTCTAGAGTCAATTCATTATATGTCTTATCATCCTTGTTGTATGCCTACTTTAGCCATAACTTTCTGGTCTCAGGATTAGATCTCGTGGAAAGATGCGCCAACTTGGCCTCCACATTTGGAAAATTTAGAGCCTCTATGATTACTTTAACTAAGAAGGAAATAATGACTCTACCAATGTTAATGATGATGCCTTCTTCCTTGTTGTGCTAGAATTGGTAGGTCTCACCAAGGTACCATTCACCACTATCTAACAAAATGTGCCATAACGATGATACTTGGAGTTGCATCCAAACTATCTCAAGAGAAAATGCCATAAACAGGCTGAAATTCATTTCCATGATGATCATAGTCAACATGGATTTCTCTTGAATAGCTTCAAGGCATTCTAGGGACAACGTGAGGCATTATCCTAACACAGGAGCTTGTGGTTTTGTGGCCTCTCTTTGGATCGACTACCCTATAATAAGAGCCTCTTGATGGATGCTAAATGATTGGGCCTCCTATTCCTCATGCTTGACATGCTTGCCTTATTGGCCTTTGCCACCTCTTGGGTGTTTATTTGCTCCCTACGAAGGTTTTTCTTGTCCTCTTATTGGGGCCATCTACAATCAATCAAGGATCATACATTACCAAGGTGTTGTTATTTATCATTAACAAGTTTATACCTTACTCATCACCTNTTTGTTATTTATCATTAACAAGTTTATACCTTACTCATCACCTTAGTTCCATTAAGTGATTTAGTTCATATGATTGCAAAGTTAGAAAAAAATTTAGAAAGATGCCCAAAGGGTGTTTATCTTCTTTTATGACCCTTCATAGTTGGTTTCTTTTTCCTTATGTATGGCTTATTATGACAATTATGGTCCCTTGGGTGAAAAAACTTAATGTTTCTAACATTAATATGATTGATTTTTCATTATAATGCTTAAGGTTCTTAACATTCCTACCCTTGTAGTACCTTTCAAGGGATAGCAAATTTTGCAAAAGTGGTGCAAGTTTTCCATCCAAGCAACCCCCTCCCCATGGCTAGATTGAACACTTTAGGTTGAAACAGGTTCAAATGGTATGAAAATTAGAGTGGTATGGAGCAAAATATCATTAGTGGAAGTTAGTTACGTAGTGAACAACTCCCCTAGCTGCAAATGATGAGAATAGATTTTGGAGGACTACAAGGGTCATATATATAGGTTTTGTGAACCTAATATTGGGTACCTGATATCGAGTATCTGACATCATGTCTAACCCAATATCATGTAGTTGATATCGAGGTTCTTAAATATGCATTTAATGAGGGTAATCAACTTGAAAAATGAAACTCTAGGATTGGTTGAAAGGTTTTAGGTTAGGTTCATAACTCTATGGCAAGTAGAAAATCATATTTAGGCATCAAAAGTGTTAGAAAATGGAGTCATCAACATTAAAAGCTTTGGAAGATGCAAGAAAAGGGGTATTACACCTATGGTGTAGAATGGATCAATTACATGATAAGAGAAAGCATAAAATTTGACACTTATGTACTTGAAAGATTAAGAATGATGTGGTTGTGTTAAACAAGTATAGGTTACAATAGTTAGACAAGTGGATCCTCCCTAAATTAGGCTCTAGCCAATAATGCCCTTGTGTAACCATACCAAAAAATTTCTATATGCACTAAAGGGGTTGAATGTAATGCATACCTATGAAACAACACACATGTTAAAACCACCAATTTGAGAAAATAACTCTATTTTATACAAAACCACAAGTTAGGATCATACGAACAATGAGATGAGATGGACTATAGAAAGGATTACAGGAATTGGGACATGACATATCATACTAGAGGCATAATGAATCCTTGTGTGTTATTAATGGTTAAGTAATCATTAGCCCTTCATTCCAAGATTCAAACCAAGTTCAAACCTCATTTCAGTGACATTACATTGTTTCATCACTTCGGCTAACAACTATAAGACTACCATAGTTCCAAGAAGTAACATCACTTGGCATTTTGTCTAAGGGAGGAGCTTATTTATGGCACTTTTGTTTTTATGTTTTTGATGATCTAAGAAGCTAACAACCTTCAAGCATGGGTACATGTCTTTCCAGTGAAACCCTTAGAAATTTATTTAGTGCCTTTTTTTTATTTTACTCTCACTTCCATTTTTTGTTAGATCTACAAGGATATAATTACAACCTAAGAAACATGATAGAACATACGGAAGTGTCCAAAGAGGATCCACAAATTCCCTTGATGTCACAACCTTCACATTTCCACTTAGTTCTTCACTTTTCTATCTAGGCATAATAAGTACAAATTTATTGTTAGCTTGATGATGGAAATGAATATCATTATGACCANCAATAAGTATAAATTTATTGTTAGCTTGATGATGGAAATGAATATCATTATGACCATATCAAGAACCTCTTATTAATGGAATGGGTGGATGGATGATGTAGCCTCACTATCCAAATAATCTCTTCCTCATGACTTGTCAACATAGAGAAAACCTCACCTCAATGGGCTACATGATCATTTTATTCACAAGCAAGATTATTGACAAAGGAAATGAAAACAAAATGTGGAAAAATTTGAAAAGGATAGGAAAAATTTGTATAAATAAATAAGAAAATAATAAAAAAATGTAAAACTAAAAGATCAAAAACACCTATTAAAATTGAAAGTTAGAAGGATGCGTTTTCCCCATGGCTCAGCATTTGACCATGGCAAGAATCAATAAGTAGATAGGCAATCTCCATGTATGTGTAAAATAGTGTTAACCTTTCATTTTTTCCCCATTGGGTGTTTCTTGATTTAGTGGTAACTACATAGACAATTTTTTGTTCACACACTTTGTTGTTAAATGTACAATGGATCAAAGTATGAGTTGCATCAATGTTGCAGTTGTTTGACCTACAATTTCATCCTTGATCCTTATTAGGTATGCATGGATTTATTTGTCTCCTCACACTGCTAGATTCATTGCTTCTATTTGGTGTTGGAGTAACAATGGATGGTGGCCCTCGCATAGGTGTAGAGGATGTTGATTGTGAAAGAGAAGGTGTTGCACTAGATTGACATTGTGCTAGCTCTGATGATTTGATAGGTCCATGAGTGTTGTGATTCTGCTTGGGAGTTGTCCTAAAGAAAGGACATTTCCAAGTTTGTAGTGAGAACCTACTAGTATCAACATGTGAAAAAGGAAATTTCCGAGCATGTGCTTTTGTATGAATTTGGAATTTAACGTAAAAGCCCAATACTTATGTAGATGTGACATGACTAAGAAATGGCCCTTCAAGTGGTCATATATGTAGATGTCACATCCATCATCTTCGTCTATAGTTGAGTTTGTAGCCTCACTTTCTTCATCCATTTCCTTTGTTTGCCAATAAGTGTTCCTAGCTATTTCTTGGTTCTGCTTCCTTCATTTATTGTGATCACTTAGTTCATTTTTTGTTATCTTATCCTCTTTAGTTTTTATGAAAGTTGTAACTTTTTCATCTATCCACTTTGACATCCTATCAATCTTTACTTCAAGTTCATCAATAGACTTATGTATTAGCAAGGTTCATTATGGATCACCTTATTAAGAGTAGCCTCTTTCTCCTTACCACAGATATGGACTTGCGTATTTTGAAGGGTTGGTTCCTAGTGATATTTCTCAACATTCTTCCTTTTGCATATCTCTCCTTATTCTTTTTCCACACACTATATTAGCTCTTAGATATGATGGGTTCATAGCTTGTATAATTAACTTAGGACATACATCCCAAGGGTCTCCCTTGTTTCATCACGAAGCCCATCTATGATGTGGAAAAGTTTCCTTTCCTTAGAGAAACCATGGCTTGGGCATCTATTTAGTAAAGAATAATATCTATCTAAGGCCATGTCCAAAGGTTCATGTTATTCTTGTCTCCATCTTTGGATCTATCTTCTCAAGTTGGACACCCTTGCATAGGTTTTGTATTTCTCATTGAAGAGTTCCAACATTGTGGACCACTGTCAGAATGAATTTGGTTTTAATGATCTATACCACACTTCTAATTTATCAACTAGTGTCCTAGAAAAGAACTTAAGCTTTTGCCACCCACTTTCAATGTTGTAGAAGGCACACACATCTTGGAATGCTTGTACATGATGTTGTGGATTCAAATTGTAGCCTCCTACAAATTTAGGGATATTTTTTATATAACGCATGGGTAGGAAACTTTCCTTGCAATGCTTGTGGGATATCTTAACCACCATTTTGATCTACATTAGGCTTCTAGTGACCAACAAGGATTCATTGTAATCAGACATGTTGTGATGAAAATTTCTATTCATTTGATTTTGATGATTTTTCCTATGTTCATTTTAACATCTTTAATTTTTCTTGTGGTTTTGGTTCCTATTTTTATTTTTACTTTGATGCCAATGATGAGCTTGGTCTCTATATCTACATTCATCTTCATTAGAACTATACGTTGAAGAGGAAGAGGAAGATGAGGAGCTAGGATGATTTCCATGGCATCTATGATGTTCCCTATGGTTCCTTGATATATCTTTCCCAGGTTCTAAGGAGGTCCTAGGCCTTGAGGCCTTCCTTGGTCTAGGACTTACTTCATCTCCTCTAAGTTTGTCTACCTTAGATGAATGTAGTCCATGAGTGTTGATAGGGTGGTCATGAATATATGAAACCCTGACATGAGGTTGGTCACTCCAACTTTCTTCAACATATATCTCATTAGTTCTCCAATGCATGTTCTCGCTATATAATGCATTATCTCTTCCTTGTGAAAAAGACATTATTTCTACTTGATGATGTGTGTGATTTAATATTTTCTGGAAGATATATCATTAATGAGTTTAATTTTTTTACAACGGTCGTGTATAATATAATTAATCTAGATAACTAGCACAATCTCCAACAATGGTGCTAATGATGAGAGACAAGGTACCCCTACACTCAACCATATGAATTACAAGTATTCATACATAATCTAGTCAAATTCTATGAATGGGACTAGTGCATCTAAGTTGTTATGCCTTGATTACATTTCACTGTCTTCTCACTTGGACTAGTGGTAGCTTTATCATGTATGGTTTAGTCCAAGGTGAGCTGTATGATGATTATTTTTGTTTGGCCTTAAGCTAATCCAATGATAATAAAGAGATTAATTAATTAAGCTAATTAATAGTGAAAAGTAGAATCTAAACTAGCCTACATGTGATAAGTATCTATTCCTAGTCATCCACACACGCCTTGGGCTTCATGTACCTACCATAGGAATTACCAAGCATACATTAATGGGCTTACCAAATGATACACTATTGGGTTACCAAGTAATTATTCTTAAGCTCTCACCATTAGTTATACTCATTTTGCTTAATGATAGGAATCATAAAGAGCAATAAATGAAAACATTAACTAAGAAAAATGGTAAACAATTAAACAATTGAAAGCAATAATACATCTAAGTGAATGCTGCAATGATGAAAGTAATCTCGATCTTTATGTCTAGTCATGTAACATGTCCAAGTACTTCACACTTGAATAAGGATGTCATATAATCACTAAACATTACACTACAGGTATGCACTAGAAAACAACAAAACTAGAATTCAAAAATATATGAAAAAGCTATCTAAAATCTATCAACCAAATATATCGTAACCATGCATCCAAGTGTTGTATTTATAGGCTAACATGGAAGAGACAATATTGGATATCTAACATCATTTCTTGGGACTTGGTATTGCATATCCAATATCAAGGCTTTGATATCGAAGTTGAAAAAATCATGACTCATCAATATTCATGAATTTTTATTTTTCAAGGGTAAATCTAGTAATTAATGTTTTAAATTTCCTCAAATTAATAAAGAAGATATGTTAATGAATGCTATATTTTTTAAATTTAGTTCCCATTAGAGAACAAATAATTATGTATCAATTTTCATAATCTCAATCATTAGAAAATTGTTAATAGATGGTTTGACAAGAAATATACAAGTAAATTCTTTAAAATATGAGATCTAGTCCTAAAAGGAGATAGAGCATCTAGCCAAACCAGCCCTCAAACTAAGTTACTCCTATGAGGTCCATTTCAAGTTACAAATATCATTTGCCCCAATATTTAAAAAATTGCACATTTACAAGGATATAAATTACATAGAAAGTTTAATGCATTTCATCTACAAGATTTCTACTTAGGTGCCCCACATGGACACCTGGTAGATCCTTAGTTTCATGCTTTCTTCCCTTTCAACATGCATTTTATTTGTATATAGTTGCATTTGCATATTTTCTTTGCATTTCAATCATCTCTTTCTTAGCATATTGTTTTTGGTTTAATTTGTTCTTTTCACATGATTTTAGTAATCATTATGATCATTTGAGTTACTAAGTATTAGATCATTGTAACACCATTTGAAAATAATGTGAGTATAATGCTTTATGTGATATATCATATTACTGTTATATAAAATCTCCTTTATATGATATATTTCAATAATGCTATGATTCTTCCCAATCTATTTCAAGGTTTTAGTTTTATTAGTTATGTTGGCTTATTGAGGATGGAACTTATGCTAACTTATCATGTTATCATCATGATCATGTGAATGTAGGACTTTTGATGTTGGAGGATGGTTAGCCATAATCACTAGGTGACCTTGAAAAATGTCATTTTCCCTCTCATAAGGCCCAACTCTCAAGTGTGATGATCCATGGCTATCTTGTAAGCAACAGGGTGAAGTGTGTTCATCTCCACTTGAGAATCCTTAGCCACCTAGGAGACCTGCTATGATGCCATCTAGATTGTAATTAAAGGCACATGCATGAGGGTTGAATTGCACCATGGGAAAATTTTTAAACGAACCATATTATTTGGTAGTGCAGCA
The DNA here is from genome assembly GCA_015680685.1 of Gnetum montanum. NCBI lineage: Eukaryota > Viridiplantae > Streptophyta > Gnetopsida > Gnetales > Gnetaceae > Gnetum > Gnetum montanum. The sequence continues at coordinate 649,067 of MNCI01026689.1, forward strand.
AATGGCCAGACTTGTGTTGGATTTCCTACCTCAAGGATGAAGTACATCATGAGCAAATTTTCCTATGTAAAAAAAGATGATGTGTCCAAAATTTACGCATCAATAGTCTTGTGTAACAATATCTATATCATTAGCTATTATATCAGTATAAGAAAAATGAGCAAAAGAATTTTCTTCAACATTCTCAATTTCTGTACTAATTTCTAAATTCTCTAATTATTTTTGTATTTTAGTTAATTGAGCTTTTAACTTATCAAACCTATAACAAGTACACTTTGGCTTAAATCTAGTGGTTTGATTTTTCAAATTTTCTTCATCTTTCTTCAGTCTTATGACCTATCTTGTCATAATAATAATATGAAAAAATAATTTTAGATTCATACCAACCTTCATCTTTCTTAGTCTTCTAAGCTTTTTGGCAAGATTAGTAGTCTCCTTATCAAAATCTAAATCAAATGTTCATGGTTCTTTATAAAAAACCTAATGTTAAATAGAGATTAGCAGAAAAACTAGTAGAAAGTCCTAACAAAAAGGTAGAATATAGAACTATTGATGTGTAAATTTTTAACATGCCGACACCTTGGAAAAACTCATTTTAGAAGACTATTGCCTAGGGCCCCTCCCGTATGGGTATGAAAACCTGGGAATAGTCTCAGCTGGAGAGGGCTATATGATGTTTTGAAAATAATAAACTAAGTAAAATAATTGAAATTTTAAATTGAATATTTAAGAAATTTTAGAGTACAATAAATAATACACAACCAAAAAAAATCAAAATTTCCCTAGTCTTGTTGTTGTCACCCACCACTACTGGTCTATTGTGGACACTACCACAATGCTACTCATAGTTGCCACTGGATGAGAGAAGAGGAAAATGGATCCCATGTTTTTCACATGAGAGAGAAACATGACTATTAGTATTACCATTCATTTTCACATCTTCATGCATAGGAGAGAGGAAACGAAACATAGAAGTTGTCTGCGACCTTGATGTGGCCATCACCACCATTTGCACATTCATTATTTATGGGTGAGAGAAGAGGAGGCTCTAGTGTAGGAACCAGAAAAATGAAACCACATCACCTACCATTAGTCTTCTCCTAGCCACAAAATAAAAGGAAACCTTCATTTACTATTCTTTAATAGTTGTAAGCCATCCCAGCATCACATACCACCACGTGTGCTACCGTTGGATGATAGAGAAAGAAGGCTATGACTGTCAGCCACTCTATGTGCACCTATGAGGAAAAGAGACCACCTTAGTCTATGAGCCATGTCTTAGAGAAAAACCAATGTCTCTAGATTTGATGTAAGCCACCTTTACCATGTGTCATTTCTGCACACATATCACCATTGGTCGCATGCCTACGACTGCTATTGATGTCCATCATGCATCTCATGTGATTGCTATTTTTTGTTGATGTCTGTCATGCATCTCACACATACATATGGTTGCTATGTGCTTCTCTTTCATCATTTGTTGTTTTTCATGTCTGTTGCTATGTACACATGCTTTCCATTTCTTGTCACTATGTTTCACGCATTGTCTATGCTTGCACATGTCATCTCATAGTTTGACCACATCCTGTGCTACTGTTAGCACGACCTACAATGTGCCTTCAGCTTGGATGCCCCCCAACCTCCTAGAAGAGGATCCTCCCCTATTCCTTTCTACCCCTCCTTTCATAGTGGCTAGTGGGAGAAGAAACCACCTTCCGTCTGCCAACTACTATCCACCACCTGTTGTAACCATTTCCATGCTTCCCTACAACATTCACCACTTGGCAAATGCCCACCATCATCATGACATCTCTTCGATTACAGTTGCTTATTCATAGTTAGTCTTCGATCATTCAAATATCCATAAAAAGCTAATGCTTTTTGTGGTTTAAAAAGTATGCATATTTAGTGGCATTTTTTGGCAATCACGTGTGGCGTCTCATTTCCCAACGAAATCTTGTATTTTTTTTGACTCACAATTTATCTAGAAGGAAATGAAATCCAAAGATATCAGCCATGCACCCACCATGTACCTTATATCATCATCAATGAGGGTTGGATATTTAGATTTTTGAAAGTGAACATCATATTGAATAACTTTTGTAAATGGGGTTGTCAAACAATATATATATATATATAATATTTAGAGTACATCATTAAGTAGAAAACCTTAGAAATAAGGTAGAAAGAAATAGGATTTTTACTCAAGATGCTTCCAATATTTTTAGTGGTGGAAAGTGTATATAGTCTAATTTTGTACACTTATTGAAAAATTTCATTTATATTCATTCCTCTCTAAAATGAAGGAACCACCCATTAAAGTAACAATAAGGTGTTTATTTATTAATTGGATATAATCTTATGTCATTACTTATACTTTCTCAAATACAAGTTTCCTCATTTGTGGGACTGATGATACTTAGGCTAGGCCTCCTTATGTTATGTGTTGAATTCCTATAAATTAGATCTATGCATTTTGACTACTTTGCAACTATAATGACCTACATGTGCATTGATCATGGCCCCATGCCTAGCATGGGTAAGGTTGACATCAACACTTAGCCCCCAAACTACAAATTACATGCAAGTGCAAGGAGCAACAAAAACCATGATGTTTTAAAAGGAAATGCAATAGACAAAAAATCAAAGACATTGCAAAATAGGCAAATGGAACTTAAAAGTGAACTATAGTGATCTAAACACGATTAAAATAATCAAATAATCAAAAGAGAACTAGATGTGGGCCACCCAAACCACACCATCTTATTTAATCAAAATCTAAATATATAATTTATTATTTTAACTACATAGATTTATATATATGATTAAATTTATATAAATAATTAAGGTCTCATTCTCAATCTTCTCATGAGGTAAAAGTAAAAAGTATGTAGACTACTCTAAGCATAAGACTTTTACAAAACTTAATGAGGAGGACAGGCTCAAGTTAGATCATAGTAAGCCATAACTTTCATATTTTTCCTTCTTTTCTTTTTTTATTTGAAATTTAATTTGGGAAATGGAGGTTAGGGTGAGAATTTCTACTAGACCCCATCACACTCAAGAACTTATTACACTACTAATGAACACGATCCTCTTTTTTTTTTTTTATCTTGAGGAAACTTTGCTCATGGTGTGCTTCATTCTTGAGGTAGGAATTTCAACACGAATCGGGTCGATTGGCTACACTGCCAAAGAACATGGTCCTTTCAAAACTTTTTCCATGGTGTAATTCAACCCTTGTGTATGTGCCTTTGATTATAATTTAATGGCATCATAGCAGGTCTCCTAGGTGGGTAAGGGTTCTCAAGTGAAAATGAACACACTTCATCCCATTGTTCATAGGATAGCCATGGATCATCACACCTAAGGGCTAGAGCTTATGAGAAGGGAAAATGGAGTTTTTCATGGTCACCTAGTGATAATGAATAACCATTCTCCAACATCACATGTCCTACACTCACATGATCATGATGATAACATGATAAGTTTGAATAATTCCCAAGCTCCATAATCCAACATAACAAATAAACCAAAACCTTGGAATCGATTGGGAAGAATCATAACATTATTGAAATATATAATACAAAGTAGACTTTATGTACTAATAATAGTATATATTATATTATACTTAGATTATTTTCCAACGGTGTTATGATGATCCAACATCTAGTAAGTCAAATGACCATTATGATTATTAAAATCATATGAAGAGGACAAAAAATCAAATCAATATGCTAAGAAAGACATAATGAAAATGTACAGAAAATATGAAAATGCGACTATATATAAATGAAATGCAAAGCGAAGGGGAAGAAAACATGCAACTAAGAATCTACCAGGTATCCACGTGGGACACCTAAGTAGAAATGCTTCAAATGAAATGCATTAAAATTCCTATGCAACCTATGTCCTTGAAAATTAGCAATTTTGTACACATTGGGAGAAATGACATCTATAATTTGGAATGGACCTAACCACATAGGGGAAAACTTTGTTTGAGGGCTAGTTTGACTAGACGCTCTATATCTCTTAAGAACCAAGTCGCCTATTTGAAAACTTTTAGCTGCATATTTCTTATCAAATCATCTCTTGAAAATTTATTGATTAATACACATATTTTCGATCTCTTTGACCCTTTTAAGCTCTAGATTCCAAATGTCAGATGTTCATGATATTAGATGCTCATCAGTTGGTAAGTAGTCTAAGAAGAACTGATATGTAGGAATTTGTAAATTTATTGATAATATGGGTTCTTGTCCATACACTAAATGGTATGGTGTAGTCTTGATCGATGCTTTGTAATGAACCCTATCAACCCAAACTGCCCATTTTAGTTGTTCATGCCAAGTTTGTGGGTTTTGGGCTATCATTTTCTTAATGCCATCTAATATAATTTTGTTAGAAGATTCAGCCAAACCATTATCCTATGGATAATATTCAGTTACTGCCTTGATAATGATGTTATGGTCTCTAGCCCAATTTGTAAACTCTATGGAAATGAAGGTGGGCCCATTGTTGACTACTAAAGCATAAGGATAGCCATACCTAGAGATTATATCATTTTCCAAGTAGTGAATGACCTCATGAGATGATGTAGTTTTAGTTGCTTTTGCTTCTAACCAATGTGTGCAATAATTAGTGGCTATCAAAATAAATTTATGTAGGGTAGTAGACAAAGGATTGATCACTCCGATAAAATCTAAAGTCCATTGAGCAAATGGCCTTGTTTCTATTATAGGTTTTAAAGGGGCCGAACTCTTGGAATCTTTACCTTTAAATATTTAACATTAGACACAAGTCCTAACCAAGTTGTAAGCATCATTAATCATAGTAGGTCAATAATAACTGGCTCTTACGATTTTATGAACTAACAAGTAGTATCCTATATGTCCTTCCTTGTGAAGTTCTTTTAGAGAATTGTTAACTTGTTCTTGATTCAAACACTTAAGGTATATCCCTTGGAAATTCTTCCTGAATCGTTCACTACTTATTAGAGTGAATTTAGAACATTTTGATATTAAGAGCTTTCTCTTATATCTAGGTAAGTCTAAGGGACAATTATGGAAGGTTAAATTAAATTTGATATCCCCATCCCATGGATCATACAATCAATTGGGAGAAAATGGGATATCATTTTCCTCATCGATGGATAATATGCGAAGTGGAATTGGTTCTTTATCTTTAGGTGCATTGCAATTTTCTGAAGTTGAAGCTTTAGCAATTAATTTTGCAAGACTAGTCCCTCTAAGTAACTTTACTACCTTCCATTGAATATCATATTCTTGGAGCTTCATAACCAACATAGTGCATTTTTTGCTAGGGTCTTGTAATTTAGCTAAAGCAATGGTGGCTGGGTTAGGGACAATGCCAAAGAATTTTGAGTTTAACAAGTAGTATCAGAATTTCTTCAAGGCTTTTATTACAACATATAACTACTTCTCAATAGGTGAGTATCTTAATTATGCATCTTTTAAAGGTGTAGATAGGAAATCTATGGGTCTCTCACCTTGATCATTTATGTCTTGGATCGAGATAGTAGTGATGGTAATGTCACTAGAAAAGGCATATAAGTAGAAATCATTCTCATACCAAAGAGAAGCTATGATAGGGGCATCTATAATGGCTTCCTTAATAGCAAAAAAAAGCATTCTTTTTGTCATCTATCTAGTGCATATTACTATCTTTCTTAAGCATATCATTTAGTGGTCTGACTAATTTAGCATAGATAGGAATAAATCATCTAACAAAGTTAATCATTCCAAAAACTCCCTTAGATCAATTTTGGATAAAGGGTAAGGTGCTTCTAAAATTGCATTTACACACTCAGGATCAATCGCAATCCCTTCCTTAGTCACTATATGATCCAAAACTTTGTCACTTTGAATACCAAAGATGGATTTCTTTGCATTCAAGGTGATGCTGAATCGTCTACATCCCATAAAAACATTTCTAAGGTCTCTAAGGTGTGTACCTCGATCTTTGGAGAAAATAGTTAGGTCATCTAGGTATATAATAATGCACTTTCTAATTAGCCCCTCAAAATTTTTTCCCATAGCTGTTTGAAAGGTAGAGCCAACATATATGAGGCCAAAGGGAATTTTAGTGAATTGAAAGGTTCCCCATTTTTTTATAAAATCTATCTTGTACTAGCCTTTTTTATTTACTAAAATTTGGTTATAACCTGAATACCCATCCAAAAAGGAATACATTTGTACACCATTCATGATTTTCAATAGCTCCTCCATAAGAGGAAGTGGATAATTATCCTTGATGCAAGAAGTATTAAGGTTACAAAAATCAATACATAACCTTAACTCCCCGGTTCATTTCCTAATAGGCACTAAGTTTGAGATCCAACAAGAGTATCCTACTGGGTAAATTATTTTGGATTCTAGTAGTTTATTAATTTCTACTTTCATAGCGATCTTAATATTTGGATTCATAGGTCTAAGCTTTGGCCTGAATGGTTTTGTTTCTAGCGTAAGGGAAATAGTATGTATCATTACTAATGGATTAAAGTTCTAATGTCTTTGTAAGTCCAATCCAAAACATCATTAAAATCATGTAGTAAGTCAATGAGGCTTTGTCTTTTATTTCGGTGTAAAAAAGCTCCTATTTTAATAGGGTATTGTTTTCCTCTCTTTTGAATTTGAATTATTTTGGTTTGAGCTAATGTTTTCCAATTAGCATTTTTGGATAAGTCTACGGTCTTGTTGTGTAAGTCATCAAATAAGGCTTCCCTAACTATGATTTTAGGAGATATCTTGTTCAAGAACATAGCATCCTTGGATATATCTCCTTGATCACTGAATTCTCCTTTAGAAAATAGAAATTTACAAACATGGTCATCATTGTCAAACACTTGAAAAGAAAAGACATTATTAGGAATAGATTAGGATTGCACCTTTTCGATAATAACTTTTGAATCCCAAACATTATGCTTAAAAAGGACATCCAAAGTGGTAGCCATTTGGGCTAGTTGCTTGGAAATGTAATTTTCTTCCCTAGGTACATGTTCAATGGTTACGCATTCAAATTCCTTAAAAAGCTTAAGAATGTAAGCTTTGTATGCTTTCATGGTGACATCTTTATCATCAAAGATACCATGGGCTTAGTTCACTATTAGTTTGGAGTTGCTATAGATTTTAAGTTTGGAAAAATTGTAGTATTTTGATAGCTTGAGCCCATGTATTAGTGCTTCATACTCAACCATGTTGTTAGTCATAGGTTGAGTGAAATTGATAGCTTTAAGAATAGGAGCTTCCTAGGAGGTATAAGCATTATTCCTGCTCCACATCTTTTCTTGGAGAAGCACCATCCACTCGTAGTTTCCAAGTGTTCAAGTTAGTGAAGTCTAAAAAATTAGCCCTTTGATTGAGGTAACTGATTGTCATCAAATTATGGTCCATCTTCTAATATTTCATTAGTTAGAATCTCACTTATGTCCTTATCATTTCCTAGTGGTGGTGGGTCACCAAAAAGAAAGGTTCTTCCATCATGTTTATGGTATGGAAAAGTATCATCATACACCTTCTCACACTCCCTAAAAGCTTGATAATATTAAGTATAATATGTGCATGCAAAAGGGTTTATGCCTAGAGCCTCATCTATTTCATCATTTAACAAATGTTCACCAAGTCCTATCTCAACCACTCCAAGAAAATGATTGTTGTTTTAATTTCCTAGAGATCTATTCTATTGATCGAAAGCTGTTAGCACTTGCTTATAAAAGGGTTTCCTAGGTGTGATCATATACTTAGATTTTCCTTTAATAGGGATCAACAATTCTAAGAAATCAAAACTAAAGAAGCCCCCAAACTTAGCTCTAAAAATCCTAGATAAGAGCACACCATAAGTGGATGACATGTCAACTACTAGGATATCCATATGACATGTAACTCTAGGGTACTGTTTAAGCTGTACCTTTACTCCTTTTAATGACCCTACTACAGGTACGTTAGATCCATTGAGTTGAATCACACTTGTCGTTTGTGGTATCATTTGTGCTCCTAAAGCCTTACATACATCAAGAGGCATGATACTAACAGTTGCATCAGAATCCATTAACAGTTGTGGACATTCTTTCCTAAAATAATCAAAGTGGTTATAAAAGGAAGGTGGTCCTTTTGCTTAACATGGAATTATTCATGTTCTGTATTAATAGTGTGTCAAGACTTTCTACAAACTGAACTTGCCTTTCGGGGATTGGGGATTTTTCTCTTTCGGCTTCAAGTGTATGAACTATATCCCGAATCACCTCTTTCATTTCATTAAAGTGTAGGAGGTCATACATCAAAATATTGGCTTTAACTCTTTTTACATCCTCAACCATATCATAATTCCTATGTTCATCTTTGGCTTCTTGTTGAGGTGGGGTTCTTCTAAGTATAGAAAGGAGGTTTGATCGTTGTGGGCCGGTTACTTGGGATGGCTTAGATGGGTTGTTTACATTGTTTTGACTAGGAACTCTTCTATTTGGAGACATGTAGGAATTATTCCTAATTTTTTGTTGTGTGGTGTTCACAATGTTGCTAAGTTTATGGTAGCAAGTGTTATGTGGAATAGGGTCGCCTATCATAACTTGTTCTAATGAGGAAACCTCTTCATTTTCTATTTCATGAGGTACATTAAGGACCATAATAGGGACTTTTCCATTTAGTTGCCCTTGGGTATTGTCACCATATAATGCTAAGAATTGAGGACAAGTCTTCTTAGAATGTTGTCTTGTGTTATGAAGAAAACAATAATTATCATTGATTGATGCACCTGGCTTTTCTAGTTGTATATGGACTTTGTTATTGTTTCTCTTTAGCACAACCACTTCATTGGAAAGTTTCTACAGTGAAGTCAATATTTGGATCATCTGGTTTTGGGTTTGAGTTGGGGTTTCAATAGAATTCGTGGGGCCTTAAGAGTAATTGCTTGAAGGTTGAGCTAGTTGAAATGCAAAAAGAGTCTGAGGCATAGCATTACTGATACTCATCATCCCAAATTAGGTTTGGATGCTGTTTATAAGGGTTATTTGTTCTAACTCAATAGCTTTAGCCATTGCTCATTGTATTTCTATTATGTTTGGATAAGATTTAATAGCATAAGCAAAGAATGGATTGATGGTAGAGAAGTAGAAGTTGAGGATACCATCAAGTTGTGGATGCAACTCATTTGGCACACAGGCAAGCTGATAAAGGAATCTAAGGTTGAAATCCTTGACATTTTTCCTAGGTATCTTTCTTAGGCTGGTAAAGTTGCTTGATGTGATGGTAGGGCTTATGAATTTGTCAAACTAAATCAAAAACTTATTTTTAAAGTCCTACCATGAGTTAATGCAGGCATTAAGGAGCATCAAGAACCATTAGGTTTCTTTAGTCCTAAATGTTGTCACAAACACCCTGCATGCCACATTGTTTTATACAATGTTGTGGATTCCTATTAAGGTTTTGAAACATTGTATATGTTGGCAGGCATCACTCGTAAGGGTTGTGGAATCAAAGAATAGGTTTATTCTTTGGAAGAATTTTGAGATGTCATGGTAGTAAGTAAAGTTAAAGGGATTGCTCACCAAGGGAGCTAGGGGCTGATGAGCTACCATCCTAGTTTTAGTTCTCCTAGAAATAAAACTTGAAAAACGTGAAGTTTGTTGTTTCTTTAATGTGAAAAAATGGGTGACTAGTCAGTTTAGGATAGGGGTAAGTGAATCTAGTTGGGGGATGTGCTCATAAAACAAGAATTTTCAAATTATAAACATTAAAGTAAACCATAAAATTAAGTACAAGAAATAAATATTGGAATAATAAATATTTTCTAAAAAAATAACACTAAAATGTGTTATATTTAAAAGAAATTTTTTAACAAAAGGAAAGAAAACACTAAAATATGCTATTAAAATGATTTTTTTTTGACAAAAGAAAAAAAATGCTTGAAATTTAGAAGAAAAAAAATTTCAAAAAAAAATTTAAAGTTGAATAATTAAAACTACCTTACCAAAGTTAAGATTCATGTATGGACCACCAAAATCAGAAATTCGAAAATGGAACCAAAAAGAAAAAGATTTGGGCAACAACAATTTTCAAAAATAAAAAACATCAAAAACATTAAAATTAAAGGTCTAACGACAAATATATTTTTAGAAAAATTTGTTAGGTTTGAAAACTAGATCAAGAAATGAAATGGCCACAACAAAATGACAAGAAGAGTTGAAACCAAAAGGTGGGAGAAGGCCCTCCTTTTAATGCCAAAATGGTGTTGATGCGTAAATTTTGGGCACAACAACACCTGGGAAAAACTCGTTTTAGGAGACTATTGCCTAGAGCACCTCCTATATGGGTACAAAAATCCAAGAATAGTCTTGGCTGAAGAGAGGGCTATGCGACATTTTGAAAACAACAAACTAAGTAAAATAATTGAAAATTTAAATTGAATATTTAAGTAATTTTATAATACAATAAATAATCCAAAACAAAAAAAATTCAAATTTTCCCTGGTCTTGTTGTTGCTACCGCCTACCACTATTGGTCTATTGTGAACGTTCCGCAACACTACTCGTAGCCACCGTTGGATGAGAGAAGAGGAAGATGCATCCCACGTTTGTTAGTGTCACCTTTTGTTTTCACGTCTCTATGCATGGGAGAGAAAAAATGAAACGTAGAAGTTGTCTGCCACCTTGATGTGGCCACCACTGCGTTTGCATGTCCATTGCTTATGGGTGAGAGAAGAGGAAGCTCTAGTGCGGACACTAGCCAAAATGAAACCTCGTGGCCTACTGTTAGTCTTCTCCTAGCTATAGAAAAAAAAGGAAACCTTCGTTTATTGTTCTTTGATAGCTGGAAGCCACCCTGACGTCACCTGCCACCACCACTTGGGCTGTCGTTGGATTACAAAGAAAGAAGGTTGCGACTCTCAGCCACTCGGCACATGCCTGCCGGGAAAAGAGACCACCGCAGTCCATGAGCCACATCTTAGGAAAAAAAAAAAACCATCTCTAAATCTAATGTCAGCCACCTTTGCCGTGTGTCAATTTTGCACACACGTTGCCGTTGCCGTGTGCTTCTCTTTCGCTGTTGCTATTCTACACGTCCATTGCTGTGTACGCGTGCTTGCCATTTCCTACCACTGTCTTTCATGTGTTCCAGCGTGTCGTCTCGTAGTCTGACCACATCCCACACTACTATTAGCCACATCCCACACTACTGTTAGTGTGACCTGCAACGTGCCTCTGGCTTGGATGCCTACCCCCACCCACACCCACGGGCAACCTCCTAGAAGAGGATCCTCCCCCATTCCTTTCTGCCCTTTTGTTCATAGTGGTCGGTGGGATAAGAAACCACCTTCTGTCCACCAACTACTATCACCACCCATTCTAACTATTGCTATGCTCCCCTGTAACGTCCACCACTCGGGAAATACCCACTATTGTGGTGATGTCTCTTCGATTGCAGTTGCTTATTCATAGTTAGTCTTCAATCATGTAGTCACATGATGCTTTTTGTGATTTGAAAAGTATGCATATTTGGTGGCATTTCTAGTGGTCACTTGTGGTGTCCAACAAAGTCTTGTGTTTTTTTTTTTACTCACAATTTATCCAAAGGCAATAAAATCCAAAGCTATCAGCCATGCGTCCACCACGCACCTTATATCATCATCAATGAGGGTTGGATATTCAGATTTTTGAAAGTGAACATCATATTGAATAACTTTTAGTGAATGGGGTTATTAGACAATATATATATTTATAAAATAATATTTAAAGTACATCATTAAGTAGAAAACCTTAAAAAGCCTTAGAAATAAATAGGACTTTTACTCAAGATGCTTCCAATATTTTTAGTGGTGGAAACTGTATATAGTTTAATTTGGTACACTTATTGAAAAATTTCATTTATATTCCTCTTTGAATTAAGGAACCATCCATTAGAGCAATGGTAAGGTGTTTATTTCTCAATTGGATATAATCTTATGTCATTACTTATACTTCCTCAAATGCAAGTTACCTCATTTGTGGAATTGATGATACTTAGGATAGGCCTCCTTATGTTATGTGTTTAATTCCTATAAATGAGATTTGTGCATTTTGACTACTTTTCAACTATAATTGCCTACATGTGTATTGATCATGGCCCTATGCATCAATAAGAACACCTATGAAGAAAACAGTACATAGACATCAAGCTTTAAAGTGGTTCAGCTGCTAGATTTACTAGTCTACATCCACCATAAAATTTTCCCTAGAACCTAGGGGGCAAAGTAATTCTATTAATCAAATGAAATTTGCAAGGCTTGTTTTACAGTCCTAGATTGAGCACAACAACCAAGCTCAAAGTCATAGAAATCTACTTTCACAACACAATAGATGAGGAAATACTCTAACTAGCCTCAAAATAGAGACTTAAGAGTTTTCCAAGCTTTCTAAAAGAAAAAAGAAAATAGAGCTTTTACAATGAAGAAATAGAAGGAGATATTAAGAAGAAGAGGAGAAGTGCAAAAGAAGAAATTCTAGTTCAAGCACAATGCCAAAACCAAAATTAATCTAAGCTAATCTAGACAACTTTGATTTATAGCCATCATTTTTTTAGTCATTTTCAAAGCCGTTCTTCAACCCGTTGTTGATATGGTGAAGCATAAGAAGTAACAAGTTGTAACCATTTCCAATCCATTGGAAGAGTAGCTAAAGAAAAAGAAATTGTATTCGTTACATCTTAGCTTCCATTACTGCATTTGGTATGAGCTTGAGATGAGCAGTAAAAGCTTAGCAGAAAAAGAAGAAATCTATCACTTCATTTTTGACACTAATGGTTCTTTTACTTTCCACGAAAATAAGCTTTGTTTGTGTTAATGATAACAACTCTTTAAGCTTTAATAAAAACTCTTGCCTTTTTTTATTAATGAGACTTAGCTTACTTCCATAGCAATATAGACTCTAGTTTTTACATAGAATATCTCTTTTAATACAAACTTACAATGCACCTTTTTATTTCTATTAATGTGTGATGAGTGGCAAGGTACCCCTACACTCAACCATACAAATATGAGCATGTACATGCGATCCGATCGAACTCTGCAGACTAAATGCCTTAACGCCACAAGGAACGCTTGGGGTTAATCGTTCATTGTCTTCCCAGGCTTGCTTGTATGTGTCACGGTGTATGGTTAAGCAGGTCTGAGCTATATGATTTTTTTGGTATTTTTCAGTTTATCTCCTAAGCTATGAGGGAAAGGGTTGAGAAACTAACTAACTCTAACTAATGTCCTAAGTCTAAATTAACTAGCGTCAGCATCCGTTCCCACTTACCGGACACACCCTGAACTATGCAACTGCAGCTTACCAAACGCTAATCGTTACTGGGATCGCCACACGTAACGCAAGTGCTCGAAGTGGTCGTACTGAGGCACCTATTTAGCCTACGTGTGATAAGCAGCCGATTCCTTAGCCAGCCGTACACACCCGTGGGTGCTCGTAACTAAGTCGTACTTATCACACGATCTAGCCTAGCAATGAGCAGCCGATTCCTCAACTAGCCGTACACATTAGACCCGGGAGTTACCAAGCGCAGAATCCTGGAATACGCTACTGGGTTACCAAGCATCCAATGCTCGTAATTGAGTCGTACTCATGCATTGCGTCAAGCAGCCGATTCCTTGACTAGCCGTACACGTCCGTAGACGCTCGTAATCAAGTCGTACTTGAACGCACTAGGAAAGCAGGAAATAAAGCAATAAATGAAACCACGTGCTGCAAGGTTTATCCAAACAAGTTCGTCTTTATTGCCGTACACAACTTGGGTTCAGGTTACAAGCTGCTCGAATAAAGAGCCGTTCACTCTAGGACTCCTACTGCGGGCACATGGGGAAAAATTCTAACTCTGGAGTGATCAATCTGCCAGAGCTTCGCTACACTAGCCAGGATTGGGAAATGAAGGGAGTGCCGCCTCTTATTTATAGATATGGCGGCGGGACGCGATATCACGTACGCGATATCGCAAGAGAAGACGTGATATTGCGTATGCGATATCGCATGGGACGCGATATCGCGGCCTAGTGCAAGTCGCGTCTCATCATACCCCCATGACTGAATGAAAACTCGTCCTCGAGTTCCTTACAATGATATCAGGTAGGTATGGGATTATTAGGGGAAATGGAACTAATGGGATGACATGTGAACGGTCTTTATTACAAGACTTGACAAAAACTGGTGTTCATGACAACAAGGGTGAACACCTTATTACAATGACATCAGGCCACAGTTGGCAGCTGAGAGAAAAGAGGAGAGAGAATAGAAGAGAAGAAGAGAGAAGAGTCTTGTTGCTGCCAACGCCTAGATTGCGCCTTTCGTTGTCCATCTGTAAGCGCATTATCAATTCCACTCCTTGCATGCTGCTTCAGCGCTGCTCCATTCCAAGTGTTTGCTCCAGATCCATTCCGTTGTTGTATGATTGCCATCTGCACACACAACACAATCATATATTAGCAAGGGTAATTGAATCATTAAGTAAAGCATACCTTGCTTCGGTTTAGGTTCCTTGGCTAAGTTGTGGTATGGCTAATATGGATCTGGGAAAATGTAGATGATGACTACCGAAGGTATAGGGGTTAGGAAGAAAAACGAAAAAATCCGGGGCTTAGGATAAAAATCGAAAAATCAGGCCCCGTACCCCCATGACTAATCGCGAACCTCCGGTAGCGTTAGAATGGAGAAAGAAAAGGAGTAAGAAAGATAGGTAAAAAGGGACAACTATGGCATCAGTGAAATGGATGTCAAGATGGAAATGAACAAAAATAAAATTAATTGCAAAATGTTAAGGAAAAGAAGTTAACTAATGTTCCAAATAGGAATGTCAGTGGGTCCTCCCCAAAGCAGGCTCATGCCCTTAATGCCCTGACAATCCCACATTCAAAGAGTCCGTAGGCTCTGGGAATGTCCTTTGGAACAAGAGTTAAAGTCTTGACCGTAAGAATTTACCAAAAAGAAAACAATGCATCAACCAAAATATATACACTAATGATACAACCGGCAATGAGGTGAATAGTGGAGAGAAGGATGGAAAGAAGGGAAGTGGAATGGAATCCCAAGAACAAGGTGGTGTATAGCCCCTTGTGTGTTGTATGATTAATGTGACTTGGTGAATCTCATTCCAACTCTGGCTCAAACCAACCACTTCCAGTGACTTCGCATCAATGCATTTGGTTAAACCATCCACTTGGATAACAAGGATGCATCTTCAAAGAGCCACCACCATTCTGACGAAACAATGGAGAGAATGGGAAGCAAGAAGGGCCATAGTTAGAGGGAACACTTTGGTTCCATAACCAGTGCTTGCAGCCCAAATTTTATTGCGTCTAAGAGGTGTGCTTTGAATCTTCACTCTCTCTATTTTTTTTTTGTGTTTTATGTTTTTATGCGTGGGGACGACAGCATGCAAAGACTTCTTTATTTTTATTGTCTCAGCTTCCGAAGAATGGGTAACATCAGAATGGTAAGAAAACTCAAGAAGAAAAAATCCAAGCACCCAAGAGAATGATCAACACAAAAACACCAAGTTCCCTTGAGGTCACACCCTTTGCAAGCCTTGAGTCCTTCCCTAGTTTGAGAAATACCCAATCACCGGTTCGTTAAAGTTCTAATTAGAAAAGGGAACTGTACATTTCCAAGCCAAGGGAAACCATAGACTTTGATGGATGGATGGATGAAGTGATCTCATTGCCTGCCATATCAAAAGAAACATACCTTAGTATCAACATTGGAACTTAAAGGTAAAAACCAAACATTATCAATCAATATGAAAATAGTTCATACCATCATTCCGAACAGTTATTGGGTGAAAAACTTACATGGCGGATGATACACACACACACACACAAAATAGAAAAGTATAATGATGATGTAAAACAAAAACATCAAAAGTTAAAGAAAGTTGTAAAACAAAAATTAGAAAAGTTAAAGAAATTTGTAAAACAAAAATGTGTAAAACAAAAATGTTGTAAAACAAAAACCTAAAAGAACTAAGGGCCCCATATGGTTAGCATAGGTGGCCATCTCCCCCATAACAAAGTTGTAAGGGAGAGATCCAAAATAGTGAGCGCCTATTTGAATTTCTAAGAAGTGCCCAACTTCTCCCAATTGATGATCTTAAGTTGAGGGGTGGAAGTTGGCGACGCTCACGTTCCAATGTGTCTATGCCACGATTGTTGGCATGAGTTTCCTACGTTCGTTCCATGCATATTTGTTTGCCCCTATGAGAAGCTATGAACCACAGGGTGTCTACTACTTCTTGTGTGGTTGCTACATACAGGCATCTTTGTTGCAGAGTTTCTTGGGCACACCTATTACATGGAGACATTTCCTCCATGTCATCACCC